>CAJQZM010032217.1:43804-89998 GCA_907164665.1 Colias nastes | reverse complement strand
TTGTTCCCACACCACAAAATGAAAGTCCACCATCTTCTATCACATTTCCAACTGCTACTGAACCATCATCTCCACCCACATTAAATTCTGGTAATATAACAAATACTTCCTTATTGCAGGCTGCTCTTATACGAGCAACAGCTGAAGCACAAGTAACACAACCCAAACCAAATGTAGCACTTCCACAACCACAACCCGTTAAAGTTAATACAGAGGTAAGTTTAACAACCGGCGAACGTCCAAAACCTATCATCACCCTTGTGACGACTTCTTCAAATAATAACGAGACACAGACATCAAAACCGACTGAAAACAAAACTGCTTCAATCAGACTTAATACAGGTTTAAGTCCAGGAATTGAAAATAGTGATATATCAAGTCCAGCAGTAAGCGGGCCATGTCGAGGTGATTCTAGAAAAGAGCTTGTTAAAAGTATAGGAAAAAAATTCAAAGTACGGCGATCAAAACGCGATGGACTCTTTCCTGGTATAGGAAGACAAAAGTCTAAATCAGAAAATAGAGCTAGGAAAGCGTTCAGAACCATATCTTTTATTTTAGGCGCGTTTGTTGTTTGTTGGACACCATATCACATATTAGCTTTAGTTGAAGGTTTTTGTCGAAACCCACCTTGCATAAACCAGCACTTGTATATGTTTTCCTACTTCCTATGTTATGCAAACAGTCCAATAAATCCTTTTTGCTACGCGCTAGCAAACCAACAATTTAAAAAGACTTTCATGAGACTTTTAAAGGGCGATTTTCATGTCACTTAAGCTGATATGGCTAACGCACACATTAAAATAGGTGTAACAAGATCTTCTATTCTAGGACAATATTATGGTAATAAGGTAGTTAACGCTTTTGATGTATAGAAATAGGTATACGTAATATAAACGTATTTTTTTAAGTCTAGTTTAATGTACGAGAATACTTCTTTGTAGCTTTAATAATTGTAAATAATAACTGTTACATGTACTTATGTATAATTAATTGTTCGAAACAGACAATAACACTTGTACATATTTTAAAGATAAAAGTCTCTTTATATCTTTAAGGCTACGCTATGAAAACTAGCAATATTTTCAGTATTTTAATGACTTAAGTGTTAACATAATTAGTTGCAATCCAGTTTTTACAAACTGGTAGAACAATTTTTAATTTCGTTAGAATAGTCCTTCAAATGCTCATTTATATGAAACGCTTTAAAGCTCTTAGCATTGAGCCCAGCTAAAGTTTTTTAGCGTTTAATATTGTCAATTACCTATTTTGTAATTATGTAGTTAAATATAATTTGTAAGTGTTTGTACATTAAGAAAATAGTATTTATGTTTAATAAAATTTTAAATATAAATTACAACTATGTTAAAGAATCTATGATGTTATTTGAATTGTCCGTTTTAGCGTATGTTGAATTATGTTCAGGCTTTGTTATAATCAGATAAGTAGTCTGAAGTACTACGTTTGCAGTTATGCGTAATGCACGTAATTTTACCACAACTCAGTCTGACCGCTTCCTAACTTGTTATATGAAGCTTTGAACAATATAGGCACAGAATACTGAATATATACTCGAAGAACTAGTCATTTTCACTAGACTAAGTTGTCATAAAAATTGTATGCATCTTCAGCAAAACAAAACTTTATTACCAGAAAAAGTATCAAGTCTTATTCAGTCCGTAGATTCATGAAACTTCTTAGTCACAGTCCTTTGTTGTTTGTGAAACTTTTATATTCAAGAATGTCTCTTACACTATTATCAAATGTTTATTGAAGATTTTTAGTTTGAGCATTTTTAGCTTGAGTATAATTTCTCAATTTTCTTATGAACATGATAGTAATACTTAAACTTTTTAATTTATTACGCTGTTATACGTATAACATCATAATTCAGGCGTACTCAAACTACCAATTTTATAAGTACCTGTTAAAAAAACAAAAATGAAAGACAAAAGTGAAATATAAGTAGATACAATAGTTGAATAGGTTTAAATGTAACTTTATAAAGTCTCGAATAAAGATATTATTGTATATTATGTTATGTAAAGTTACCTACTCACGCACACTAATAATAGTAATAAGGTTTAGTGAACAATGTCGGTACAATGATGATTGAAATGTATTGTAAAAGCTCTTTTAATAAAGATAAAGTTTTATCGCTGGAACGTGTGGTTTGTTATATGAGAGTTTTAGTATGTTAGAAAATCTACAAAACCTCCACATATTGTACGAAAGTACACACTTTATTTAAAGTAGGTATACAAAATTTCCGATTACTCTCGTATTTCTAATTTTATTTTATCATGCTACTTCAATAATACCTGTAACCCCACATATGTTTATCTGCTTCAAACAGGGGGTATTTTATTTATGAAGCCCTTCTTTATATTTAAAGCTTTCATAAAACGTTTCTTATACTATATTAACATTTACCCGGAAATATCAAAAATAATTCATAAACACTTATTAAATTATCTATATCTAGCCATTATGGTTTCGATCCCTATTACGGGTATATATTCTGTGATGAATATTTGTTTACTCGAATCTGAGTGTTTGTAAGTTTTGGGGGGGTTAGCGGTATGTCTCATAGCAGTACTTAGTCCAGTGTGAGAAAGTGACAGCGCTAGCCGACACGTCTAGCTCCGTCACTTTCCCACACTGCACTGGAATAAATACTGCTATAAGACATGGATAACCCCCTGTATTATTATATATTTAAGTATGTTAATCAATTGTTAGTTGTAATTTAGTTTAATTTTAGATACGACGTATACATAGGTATACGTCGTATCTTTAGAAAAGATATAGAATAAATAAAATATGAAACTCTCCAGTAAATGCGTGATAATAAATATTTTATGATACTATCAACATTACCACATTATGTGTTCTTATATTTTTAACATATTTTTAGGTGATTTTCAAATTTAATGAAGTGTTGACAGCATTTCATACTTTTTTATTACCTACTAGTAGTTTCAACTTAATTTTGTAATAGAATTTTGCCTCCATCTTTTTTAGTTGATTTTAATTTAATTAATAATATTAAGTGGATATTTCCCAACTTCTCAAAGAAATTTGTATTAAATTTGTCAGTGATAATATAGATAAAAACAACTAAAATTAAGTGTCGTTTTAGAATTTTTCCTCATTGCTATTAAATAAACTGAGCTATATATTAGTTACCAATGTAAAAGTTGTAAAAATTCAAATTGTCAATGTTATAAATTGTTCTTATGAAAATATTGTAATAAAATAGATGAATAAATGGTTAGCGGATGCATAAATAATTGTTTTGTGTATATCGATGAAATAAATTAATTAATTGTATGCTTTGTCTTATTTATCCTTATTTT
Organism: Colias nastes; assembly: GCA_907164665.1. Classification (NCBI taxonomy): domain Eukaryota; kingdom Metazoa; phylum Arthropoda; class Insecta; order Lepidoptera; family Pieridae; genus Colias; species Colias nastes. The sequence goes on along the minus strand of CAJQZM010032217.1, from coordinate 86,642 downwards.
ATAAACATATAAATAATTACACACATACCTAATACATATTATACGAATTTTACTACACTAATATAATTAACTCGGTGATGGTAATTCAAATTATCTTCATGCCGTTAAAAAAATCACAATATTTTCCTTAGGCAGTTTTCTACATAATGAACTTAAATTTTAGGATTACACAAAGGCATAATGTGATTAATACTTTTAAATCCCATTCCTATTACGATGATAACATTAGGTAGTAGGTATAGGTACTTATCTAGTTATTTAACTATGTTTGTTGTCAAAGATTAGGCTTTTATCATAAAAGCCATCAGCAAAAACCTAACAACACTCTATTACGTTTTATATCTTCAAAAACATAAATAAAAACACATTCTTATAGTAACATTGCGATTTATTAAGATCCTGCTAAATTCACACATGAGTCTGTCTTTTTATGTTCAACAAAGCGTGGAAAGGCGTGTTTCGATTCTCAAATAGGATGCGGGATGAAGATGGGGATTGAATAGCATTATAGAATAAGGACTTGGGAATATGTATCTGTCAAACATCGACATTCAACGTACAAGTTAAGAGTCTTTTTTCCATTTTACTAAAAGAGTCATTCTATTTTAAACGATGAAAAGATTGGTAGATTAAACACCTGTGTAGCTGTGGTGCGGTTTGAAAAACCGTTATCATAAGTTTAATTTGCAGAAATGATTTTAATCTAGCATTAATATACCTTTAATCGCCTTGCTCTCATTTAAACTATACCTACCTACCTGAATGAAACCTTGAAATGTTGGCTTCATGATTCTGTAGCATTTTGTATTAAACTCACTTTTGTTTTTTTTTTTATTCTATGCTTGTACAGTATTAACAATAATACTTACTGCTATTATTACAATACGTGTTAATAAACACAAACAAAGATTTCCAAAACTGATAAATTATTTCCAATTCATAAATCCATAAATCTTTTTCCACAGCTGCGAAACTAAGAAAGGTTCCCAAATAAATGGGCTGTACGAAAGCGGCATGTTTAGTGGCCATCTGACATGCGTAATTAGAAGGAACAAATTGTACATTAGCGCTTTATCACACTACTTTCTTTATACTATGGTACTTAGTGTAAGTACTATAGAAGTAGAAGAATAATCGGTGGTGCTTGTGTTTTTCTATTGTTTGCGTGTTCGTGAGTGATATGCCCTGAAATGTTGCTTATAAGATTAGTTAAGCAGATATTAAAGAAACAGAGAAGATTTCTACCTATTAGTAGCTATATTTTCCTCTAACTTACCTAGTCGCTCTATATACTTACACTTGTATACTCAAACTCGTAATAAATACTATGAATTATTCATCTTTGCGAAGAAAATTGACACCAATTTGATTTAGAAAAGCACTCATAAATTATTTTCCCGGAAAGGTAAAAACGAAGCTAAGTTAATGCGATGTGGTAAAAAGTATTAAGCAATATTAAATTTAATTATGATGTGGAAATTGTATTCAAAATATACCACAGTATCAGGTCAATTAAACTCGGTGTGATTATATTATGTCCAATACCTAATATTGAATAACCGTTACCGGTGTTTAGTTAAATTTTATTTAAGTCTTAAATACTTGATAATTAATCTTTTAAATTCAAGAATTAGAAAGGGTTTAATGGAATTACATCTTTGGGATGATCAAAAAGTGAATCGACAGTCAATCGCATCTCCATGCTACAATTAATTATTTAGCAACTAAAAATGGTAATGAGTACTTCATTCAAAATAAATTACAGCTGTATGTTTCAAGGCACCAAATAAATAATAAATAAAGAATATTAGAAGATGATGGTACTAAAATACTAAGCTGAAACAGTACTGAAGCGCAAACTAAATTTATATAAATTATAAAATACATATCGAGTAAAATATGTATGTAAAAAAAACCTACATGATTTATTTGTTTATATAACAGACCCCGATCCGGGTCGTAACCCACACAGGTTTTCTCAAGCAGTGCAGAAAACAATAGCAAGAGCACACAATACAAGAAAATAAATGGCACTCTATTTAGATTAAATAAAGATTTTCCATTTTCACTTTCATTGCAAGACCAGTATAGCACTATTGTAAAAAGTTATATCTACTTTGTAGCTTCAAATTTCGCTTAGAATGCAACTACGCAGCGCGTAAAAGCCCCAATTTTAATTAAAACATGCTTGTCTTCAAATCAAGCATTGTCAGTCTATAAACTCCGGTATTATCAAATAATAGCACAATGCGAATGCAAATTCAACAGAATCCCAAGAATTTTGCTGAATTGCTTATAAATGGAAATCTATATGAAAACAACGTAAGGTCCGTGATATTATTTCCACTAGCTTCAGATACGGCTTGTCATGAACGGCGAACAATTGAGTTGGGCGAGGGTCAAAGTAATAAGCGATTTTACTAACATAATATTAAAGTTTAACACTATAAAATATGTTTGGTACCTAGTGTAAATTAAATGTACCTATTAGATGGTAAACCATAATAATCATACATTACATAGTTTCTATTGAATAAAGGATAACAATGACTGAAAAGTCAGGAACTTTGTCCAATATTTGATATAATGTGAACTATTAAGGAAAAAGATAATAACTAAATAGAGTGGGTATGTCTCTTAGGCGATAGTTTTTGGTTTAAGTTGAAAAAAAGTAGTTAAAATATGTACTTAAAATATAAAGTAATGTACCTACTAACTAAATTATTCTTGAAATAAAATAATCATACATAAAATTGTGTTGTATTAACAACATCAACAAAATTCACTTAATAAATACAAAACAATCGAGCATACTTTTCTACGCCAATCGCTCGTGACTTACAAGCAAATAAACAATGTGCCTTGTCAGGCCATACAATACGATGATGGGTGTCCCTATTGTAGACTTCTGTTTAATTTGTTTAGCTAACGTCAGATAACTTGAAGTCAAAGTTCCTGTTCCACATTGTGGTGTGGGTAATGGACCCGAATTCATGCGTGAATATTATTATATACTTAACATAATATAAGGTTTTATGAAGAATGTTTGAAATGAGATTTAATAAAGATAATGAATAATTAAGAGAAAAATTGAAAGTTGTTTATAAATAAAATATTATATTTATTCAATAAATTTTTGGAAATTGATAGGCAAATAAGCTTTGTGCTTAAACAACACCTTGTCGACATGTTTTATGGTTTGTACAATCTCATAATTATCATAGTTGATAAACGAAAAATTCTACGTAACAATCTCTGATTATCACAATTTTATACAATCCGTAGCGATAGCGTAGCCGTAGCTATCTTTTATTATAACGGCTATACTATTTTTCTAAAAAAAGCCATACTTCTTTTTAAGCGTAGACGATTAATTTATAAAGCCTACGAACATGCAATCCAATCGCTTGATACTGAAACTTACTGCTACGTGTATTACAAAATGTACTAAATTCGACCATATGCCATTGTAATACGTGTCACATTGAATGTTTATATCGCATCTGTTCTATTTACCAAAGCTTCGAAAGTTTCAACTTTAGGATTTTAGTCCTTATCACTTAGGAGTTAGATATGATATTGGTTGCGTTTACATGATTGTAATTAAAGCGGGCTATTGTAATTAGCGCATAGTTCACATTCTGTTATGGGTAATGCAGCTCGGTGTTATTTGCGTAATTTGTCAATATGTATTCTGATACGATATGGTGTTCAAATTGCGTTTCATTGATTTTTAGATGTTTATCAATTTCATATCTATGTATGTCAGTCAATATTTTTAATGGTATTATAATTTATAAGTCTATCTGTAAGTATACAATTACTTTTGTTTCGTAATAATGCGTTTCTATTTCAAATAAGGAATAATAAAATCGTGCATATTATAAAATCCTGAGATCCCTAAAATCTTGAAGTTAGCGCACGTGATGACAGAATTTTTATTAAGGAATTTTATACACCTTGGGTTACATTATTGCATTTTTGGTAAGGATCTCAAATTTTTTTGAAAATGCTAAATAGCCTAAGTTGCTCAGTGAAGATGCAGCTTTCTAATGGTGAAAGAATTTTTGAAATCGGTCCAGTAGTTTATGCGTGAAAACTGAAAACTATACATACATACATAATTACAAACCTTTCCTCTTTATAATATTAGTATAGATTAGCGGGTTCTAACAAACAAACTCTTCAGCTTTACATTCTACATTTTGTCATTAGTTTGCTGGATTTGCAAAACCAAATTGGTTAATTTGGACATTTGTCCAAGCTGAAATGTGAATGTTAAATTCCGAAAAGTAAACGCAAATTAGCGACGCAAGTCTGCGGTGTCGTTTTGGGATTTTGCTCGGAATGAATGGTCGGTTGTGAATGAAATATAGGTACAAATAACTACAATAAAATGTAACAGACTCAAAAACAAATCGTTCATATCAAATTTTACTAGTGTTTAAGAATGGAATTTTAGGAATGCAAATAAAAATAATTAACATCAAACTATCAGAGAACAAATTTCATTTGTTAGGTAAATGCTAAAATAAAATAATTTATAAAAATATGGAGTAGGTAGGTATTATTTGTATAGTAGTAGTTTTTAATTTAACATAAATTCCTTTAAATTATTACCTTATTCCCTTAAAATAGACTCCAAGAAAGTAAGATGTTTTAACATTGAGAGAATGTTAATTTATATAAGTTGATGAATATTATTAGTAATACAAGACGATTTCGCTCGGTATTTAAAAGAAATCGGATTTTTATCATTCCTTTAATCTCCTCAGGAATCAAGCTAAATTCAGAAATATATTTTATAAACGCTGCAGATAATCTGAGATTAAACGTTTGAATACGCGCTTAAATACTGTAACAAATCCTATCACTCTGATAATTTTTCCAATAGGTAGGTAAAAGTACAAAGTGTTATTTTTGTACCCAGTCTCCCCTTATAGCAAATTAAAGTAATTCCATTCTTCGCAAAAAGAATAAAAATATCTGCATATTAGGTATTTTATATTCTGGAAAATCCCATATGAAACTGATTAAAACTCCATTTTCTTTGCTACAAGTATAATATCGATATCAAGCTTTCTTATACAATAATATATTTTTGTATCGTCCGTCGAAACAGCTCTTGCTTTAACCCATTTAGAAACGATGTGTTGGAAACGTACGCTTGAAAAATCGTCGTAAAAACGAATTCTCTCGTATGAAGCAATGACGCAGCGTTTTATTGCGAATCAAGTGTGTTCAAATAACTGCTAAAATGGCTAAAAGCTTATGTCCTGATACAGAAAAATGTTTCATAGTTAACTGTTTTAATAGAACAAAGAAATTGTGAAAGATTTCTACAAATTGTCATAAATATAGCAAATAGAGAAAATAATTACAATCCGAAAAAGCATTTTTTTTTTCTGAAAAAACTGTGGATTACCTTTTTATTAACTTTTTATTAGTCATTCAGATTTCAACCAGATGACTGCGACATACCTGCCGATAGGCATAGGTATATTCTTTTGAGACATTTAAGCCCTTTCTTAACAATTAAATTATGAAGGGAAGATCACTAATTACATGTTGGTAACAACACTCGATCTCTTTATAGATTGAGTAATATAACACGCTTTAGAAAGTTTTCACTTTGTACAAACTATTTAAATTGAAAACCTAAAACTAGTTGTATATCGTACTAATACTATTAAGAGAACGTACTTTGTGTTTTTAGTCAATCTATTAACCAACGAACTGACAGTTTCTATATATATGTATATATAATTATATTATTATATATTTTCTTTTAATTACGAGATTCCATTGTGGTTCATTATGAGTAATATTGCTCAAAATATAACAATAAAAATATTGCCCATTTCGTATTGGGTTTCTATAGAAGAGCTCGTAAAGCTTTCTTTTGTAATAAATGATAAGTACAAACAATGTATGTACGTAGCAGTAATAATGAAATTAAACCGTATCTTGCAGCCTGCAGCAACCTGCTGGTATATAAGTAGTGCTGATTAAGATTCAATTAAGATAAAAATTCTTATTCACACATTCATTTTGTACAGCGTGAGCGTATCTTCCGATTCACGGTTCTGGAAAATTTTAAAGTGGATTGGAGAGGAAGTTAGCCTCGTTATCATGAAGTACTGTAGAATCAGTGGAACGGAACGTAGCGACAAAGCTAAAATGTTAAACGATGGAAAAAAGTATTTACAGGGCTTAGCGCTTTTATCCAGTGATTTTAAGGTCAAACGAAGCTTAATCTAGACTGTTTATGTAATATTATGAACGTTGATTAGTACCTAAATAAGAAAAAAAATACGTGTGGCACTCGGGGACTGCCGCGGTAAAGCTATTGCGTAGCATGCCTTCAAGCCACACCTCCGAGCCCGTCGGAGTGGGGAGCGTGAGGTTTTTTCGTTACGGAATTTCTCGATTCGGTCCCCGCACTCAAGGCCCGCGATAGAAGCTATACAATAGCTTAAAATTCTTACAGAGTACATAAATTCACATTCAAAAGTGCTATTCCAGATTAACAGATAGTAGAGATATAATATAAATTTTGTTCAGAAAATACTATAGTATAGTAGAAGGGGTTATTGGTGGAAATTTGTAAGAAGAATAGTTAAAACGGCCGCGGGCGAAGTGGATTTTCCAATGTTCTTTCAGCATTTTATTACCATGATAAAGAAGCTAGAATAAAATTATAATTTGCATTTCCGCATAAACGAGTGAGGCAAAAGAAACTGATTAGATAAAAAATGAAGCACCTTTATCAGTCCAATTACCTACCACTGAAAATTTTCTTAGATCTGGAGTAGATAATCTACCTATCTAGTATCTAGGTAAGTACCTATTATCCAAAACTGTTTATGTTACGTCAAAAAATTAAGGACATTTTTAACGGATTTTAAACCTTTAATTTTCTAAATGTATTTCGTGTAAAATCAAACACATCCAAATACTATATTTTATAATCTATTTCATACATTTTTACTATCTATATTAAAACTACGATCATTCACGCGACCTGAAATACGCTAACAAGGCTTCACATTGAATGATGTGGGTTTTGTATTTGAGTGTAAGGTCTATGAAGCGATATGAATTCAAACTGTTGGTCCATTGAAAAGTTACATTTGGGGTTGCATTTTTTAGAGGACGCAATTTTATTTTTTTGATGTGTAGGGGTGGTCAGTGTGAAGCTATCACCAAGTTTGTGGGGTCACCACCCTTGTCCCACGGCCGCCATCTTGAAAATAGCGGTTGATATGGTTTTTACGATATATCTCTTAAACTATTTATTTGATAAAAAAAATTTGTTTACATTATTTGTTGCAAATTAAATACTCTACAACTTTGATCCTGCAACTTTTTGTCGTAGAACTATAAATAAAAAAGTTATAAGCGAAAATGTTCAGAAATTAGAGATATTTATATTTCTCAATAAAACTTTTTTTTATAATTTTACGTAGAAATGATATTTGACCATTTTTGTAGATTGTTTTTCGAGGAACAACTTTTATATACAACATTTTTTCATTAATTAAATAGCTAAGGTTTTACAGCGCTCCGAAGTGAGTACTAATTTTCAGTACTCTGAACTATACAGTATACTTATATTATGTGTGTACTAATAATAATTTGTCATCAGTAATGGTTTTTTTTTGTTATTATAATATTTTTAATAATTAATTTTGCAATATCACTATTAATAATTAATTATTGAATCTTTTCCCCACCACCCAGGAGGTAGAGTCTGGAAGCGCGACTTTTTTTTACGTCGAAAAGCAGGTCTGAATTAATGTTCTGCAGTGTGCTTCTATTGTTCTGGAGTATGAGAAAAGAGCCAATAGCCAATATATGTATAGTTAAGAGTACTGAAAAATAGTACTCACTTCAGAGCGCTGTAAAACCTTAGTTATTGACGTTATGAAAAAATGTTGTACATAAAAGTTGTTCCTCGAAAAACAATCTACAAAAATGGTCTGATATCATTTCTTCGTAAAATGATAAAAAAAAGTTTTATTGAAAAATATAAATGGCTCTAATTTCTGAACATTTTCGCTTATAACTTTTTCATTTATAGTTCTACGACTAAAAGTTACTACACCAAAGTTGTAGAGAATTTAATTTGCAACAAATAATGTTAACGATATTTTTTTATCAGTTAAATAGTTTAAGAGATATATCGTAAAAACCATTTCAACCGCTATTTTCAAGATGGCGGCCGTGGGACAAGGGTGGCGACCCCACAAACTTGGTTTTAGCTTCACACTGACCCCCCCTACACATCAAAAAAACAAAATTGCGTCCTCTAAAAAATGCAAGGTTAGGGCTAAAAAATGTAACATTTCAATGGATCATGTATGATTGTTCCAACTCGTGAACAATGAATAGATTTTTTTCAATGAATGGATGGTTCTTATATCTATTGTGTTGTTGTTGATGATATTGATTTTAGTTTGATAAGATGAACATAATATATTTAGACGATAATTTTATTTTGAGATGAATGTAATAAATTTAAATGGATCACGTCTAGATTCCTTGATGGGTTCAGTAGATTTGAACAACTGCACAAGTTTTGTACATTTCACTAGCTGTATAGAAACAACTCACAGTAGACTAATTTACAGAATAGGGATGTATTTTAAAAGATTGGACAAAGATACATCACATTTATCTATAACTAAAAAAAAACTAGTCTAACGCAGAAATAAAAACAATAGTTTTACAACCTCTAACGCCTCTGATGAGTTCATTGTCAGAAACATGTTACCAAAACAAAAAAACATTTCAATAGATATTTTCAATAAAATTTCAATGCTAACGTAAACGTTAAAACTCATTAACTTGCCATAATGAAACGTGAACAATTTAAAAATGATGTATCAAGCAATATCCAATGAATGGATAACAATGCAGAACAGTAATGCTCCGTCGAAATTTTTTTGCTTTTCATACGAAGCTCGCTAGTTTTGAAACAATAGCATATTGCGGAATGAAATTCGCATCGGATTTAAATGAACCACCGCCAGCACACATGAATAACACTATACAAATGAGAACTTTATTGAAATACATGTATTTCATATATAAAATGCAAACAAATGAAGAATAAATGGCAAAGGGAATGCGGAAATTAAATGGTATGAACCGAAATGTAAAAGTTAATACTCGTCTATGTGTTGGAGATAAAACAAATGGCTATTTTCCTGCTAAATACTCGTATTGCGTACGTTATTATGCAAAGCCTTATGCATTCACTTGGTAAATCTATATAAAAATGAATCGCTTATGTTCGCTAATTGCTGAACCAATTTGGCTAATTTTTTTTTAATAATATTTCTTTAAGTACTTACGAGGATAAAGAGTACTAGATAGAGTAGTAGGTAGATACTTATGGAGATAAAACGTAAACATAATATACCGAGGGAGCACCGGAGCGGTCCGCTAGTCTTTAATAAAACCGTTCTTATAATTATCTTATAAAACATGTTCTTACCTAAACATCACCTAATATGTTTTAGTATAAAGTATTGTTTACAATCCACCATAAAATTCAATAGAATGACAGAAGACAAAATGCTCTTTGCTTAAGTAATAATACAGCGGGGAAGTCTGAGATAAACTTGCATATGATTCATATGAACTAGTTGCGTAAGGGATTGCTAGGTCACCATAAATGTATTTTATCTGTGCCATAAATGAACTTTCTAGAATCACAATATGGAATTTATACGAAGTGCGACATCTGCGTCTTGGAACTCGCATTCATACACATTCGTCATTCATATCTTACAAGTTTGTACGGAAAAGTTATTCATACCTACACTTATTTATTTATTTATTTATTTAACTCTTTAATAGTTGTACAGTTAAGAGACCTTATAACTACTTACACATAGAACAGAGTACAACTATTTTGGCGGCCTTATCACTTAATAGTGATCTCTTCCAGGCAACCACGGTAAAAGGTAAACAAGCAAAATGATCACTATTGGCGGGATGAGAACAGAAAAAAGAATAATTAACTACAAGAAAACAAAAAAAAAAACAAATATATATATAATTATATCCACCTTAAATAATACATGTCCATATACAATATCATATAAGTACATACATATATACAAAGATAATATATAATATATATTATAATATATAAATATAATATATACATATATATACATAAATAAAATAAACAGATATACATACCAATTACGTATTATATATTATACATAAATAAATATATACTTAGAGGGAAAACACACTGATATTGAATAAGATAGAATTAATTTATGAATACCATCTATATCTAATACAGATACCACGTACATATTGTAATATAATAATAATACATATAATAAAAATATAAAAGAAAATTAATAAAAATAGTTGAAAAGGTATTACTGGTCCGGATCAGCAGCGGAGAGAAAATGTTGTCGCACAAGATGTTTAAAACCCGAAAGGGTCTGGACTTGACGAATATTTAGTGGCAGAGAGTTTTTTTTATTATTTAATTATTATTTTCCATTAAATTATTATTTTCCACTATAAAAATTTACGTCATGTCTACTATCTAAACATCTTTCATACCCAATGCCATTTCTTAAATTTTTAGCCTATGACAAATGACGCAAAATGGCACCCGCCAAAAATTTTCCTCGAACCAAGTTTTAAAAATGATTATCTAGTTAATTACCGATGAAAAGTTATTTCTTTGCACTTTGCCGCATTACTTAAATTATTAGTGCATTATCGTAACACACTCGGGCATATTTGATGAGTTTCATGGTTTTTTGCTTTAAAACAAACAAGACATGAACGCAACCATCGCGCTAAAGCGACTGAGTGCAGTGTGGCCGGTTGACCTATGTTGAGCGGAACATAAGTGATGTAAGCGGTGTCTTCTCCATACGTAGTAATAGTATCTCAATGTGCAATAGGTATTTGCTCTATTATGCGAGATGATGGAGATCTCTGGAAATATTATTTATACAAAGAAAGTGAACGTAATTAAGGCTTACGAAGACGTCGATCCAATATTGCAGATAATGACGTAGTTGTAGGGCATCGTTAAGGATAGGGGAAGGGTTCAATTCAGACCATACTTATAAATTTTTGTCTTTTTAATTTTGCAATCTCCAGACCGAGTTCTAGACCAAAAATCGAAAATCCCTGAAAAAAAAGAAAGTTACTTACATAGGTTATCCAGAAGCCATGCGGCGACGAAGCCCACCTGCCTCCATACAAAATCTTCATCGTTGGAGTGATTCTCCAAGCCCACCAAAGGGTTATCTCTGTGTGTGAACTTTTGCTTGATCTTGAGTTTGTTCTCCATTGTGTGAGCGAACTTCTCCATGGCGACCATTGCGAAGAGGCAAAGCAATGGATCCCGAGGCTCGGCCTAGTGGAAACATATCCACGTGTTATTATACACTGATAAGTAAAAGTTAATCTGTATTGCCATCAATCGCTTATGACAAATCCTCATTTCTGCCCATCACACATCCAAAAATTGGAAGAAATCTGCGTTAACATTGACCGAGCGTCGTTAGTATCACTGTCAACTCAATGACGTGCATCATAGTGAGAGCCGAAATAATTATGACTGAAGCTGTATCGTGGGCATTTCGAAGTCAAATAGTTTCTAAGTTTCTTCCTACAGATTACGAGTTAGTATATAATAGTCTGTTGTGAGATAAATATACGTATCATATGTAGTATTAGCTCGCGTTGTATCTGAATGAGAATTCTAGCCGCACTGTCTCAGGGCGAAGGTTATTATCAATGTCGCTGTGTCTTGGGGTCATTTGTCATTGTCAGGTCAGTACAGTGAGTGCAAGTTTATAAACAGCTGATTATGTTTGTACTAGCTTTTCACACGCGACTTCGCCCGCGTTGTTAAATGGAATTCTCATGGGAATGAGTTGTTTCACTCTCTAACTTCCTAACTATCTCCACAGTCAAAAACTATGTAGGTATATCATAAAATCGCTCCGTTGCGACATGAAAGAAAACAAAAAAAAAAAAACAAACATAAACTCCCTAATAATATGTATTAGTAAGGAAATAAGAATAAAGACTATCTCTATAATCTACTAACAATAAATATATCTAAAACGTGTTATATTAAATTCAAAGCTCAGAACAAAATTATTCCACCACACGCTCCACTTAAAATTAACGGTGTTGTATTAGAACATAAAACCCACGACAAATACCTAGGTTTGCGAATCGACAGCTCTCTAAAATGGAATTATCACATCGACCACCTAAAAAATAAATTATCAGCACTTCTTAGATCTCTGCGTAATATCACTTCTTGCATTCCTCATAAATTACGCCACACCATCTACAACACGTTAGTCAAACCGCACCTAATGTATTTAATAGAAGTATGGGGTAGCGCTTACAAAAATAAATTAGCGCCGCTACAAATTTTACAAAATAAAATTATTAAAACCATTTTTAAATATCCTTTTTTAACTTCTACGAATAAAATCTACGACGATACTAAAATAATGAATTTAAAACAATTATACTTTTATAATACGTGTATGTTCATCCACAAAGCGCTACATAAAAACATAAATACAAATATAATATTCTCAACATCAAATCGCCACTATCCTAATAGACGAGCTAGCTATCTTGCCCTCCCGAAGATCCGAACGAATTATGGAAGGCGAACGGCAACATACGAGGGAGCACGTTTCTGTAACGGATTGCCAAGCAAATTGAAAAGTGTAAACTCATTCATTGTATTCAAAAACAATTAGCGAAACACATCCTGGAAGACCACACGCTCAAACTTTGAATGCAATGAATGAGTACCTAACCTAAACTTATGTAAATAACTTACTCTAAATCTTTAAACTAACGAATGATATTTTTTATAAATACCTATGTTTAAAATTAAGTTTCTCATGTAAGTGACTTAATGTCTTAATGAGAATAAATGTCTTTAAACCTTTTTATAATCTCCATTGCTTCTAAAAGGTTGTGACATGGTAAGGTACCTACATATTTAACCCATTTTCTGAAAAATATCAATTAATATTAATATATACAATAAAAGGCCATAAACTTACAATCAATGTGTAAAGGAAGTCTAGAGTTCTGGTCGTGAGCATAGCAATGCTGTTAGGCCCGACCAGTTTTTCGGCGAGGCAGCCGAGCACGACGCATATGTTGCGATCGACCCTATTTGTGGCACGTTCCGCCCTTGCCCTCTCATTCGACAAATTGAACATTTCGGACACCTAGGGAAAAGGACATTATCATTTAATTTTTATTGTTTTCCCAAATGAGATAAACGCAGAATTCCATTCGAAACTATAGTAAGGCCAACGAAACGAGGTATAAATATAAACAACCTGACAGTTCCCAAATACTATGTCAATTTTTTTCTTATGCTTCTGATAGTGGTTCAACATCTCCCGTAAAGAAATAAGTAACATTTCGTTTTGACATTTAATTTCTTTTATCCCGGTTAGTTGGCTTTCCTATAGCTCTATAAAGCATTTCTTACTTTAACTACAGACTCTCTGGAGGGCAGAGGACAGGCGTCCAGCAGTATTGAGATGGCGGTCGGCCCAAAGGGGTTCTCGACGGGAATGACGTTTGCCATCGAAGATATCATCTGAAGCCATCCTTCTTCTTTGTCAGCTATGAGATGCAGCTTTACGAGTGATACAGGAGAGTCTTCGTCACTGTTCACATAGAATGGACTATATGAAATTGATAATTATACCCATCCCCATTTAAGATGATTTGCTGGCAATTAAATTATTGTTTTGAAAAGTCTGTCCAACGCATATCTTTGAATCTGTTAAACATTCGCAATAAAGCTGTTAATAAAATTTATTATTATTAGGAATAGCACATGCACAATAATAACTTAGTTTAACTTTGATTATAGTTGTACGAAACCATAAGCTTCAGATAGATTTCACAGTAATCTTAAAACGGCGGAATAAAAAGCTAGGCATAAATACGTTCGCAATTTAAAGCTTTCCAACTTTAATACATTTTCTATCATTCCGAGTTAAAGGGAGTGGAATAGTTTTCCTGTAAATCTATCGGAATAAATGCTCTTATCATACTCAATTACGCACAATCATGTATTTATCTCGATGGAAACCTCTAGAGACTTACTATTTCTTTTAATTCAGAAACTGCGATCTATCTTACATACGATGCGAACTTTTATTCCACTTCTCGGAGCATAAATAACTTTATCCTATTTCCGTGCATATTCTTGGGAAAATAGTGAAATTCAACCCATCCATCTATTATTTCAAATTCATAACTTTGAAGACCTCGAAGTTCTACATTGGCTTCAGTTACTAAACAAATATATTATTTCATTCGAATATTCATTTTACATTATAAAACCACCCTTTTTCAAGTTTGTATTGTGGAAAAATTGATTGAATTGAAATTACCGATACTTTTCCGATAACCACGTCATATAATAACACAGTATAGGTGAGTTGATAAATATCACATACTTCTATTATAATTTAGCTTAAAATTGTTTTTCCATAGGTTTCCATTTCTTTCTTTATAGGCTACTTACTGGTAATGGCTTCCCTCATGGTACATAATAGTGCATTTAGCAGTCAGGGATAACATACATATCTCAAAGGGTAAGATTTTTTTTGAAATGGGTCCAGTGGTTCCTGAGATTAGAGTGTTGCTCATGCAAACTATTTATCAGCATCATTTAATTAATTATAGTAATAAGCATACATTTTTAATAGTTTCTATATATTTATAATGTGAATCTTTTAAAATTTATGCAAGTTACCATTTATTTACACTCTAGATATTACACAAAGTTTTAACTCTAAAGCATTCCTAAACAATTTTCAAGATGAAAATAAAGTAATATTTCTTAGAACTTAGAACTTCTTTATTAACACATTGCAAGAAGAAGAAGAAGGTACTTTTTTCTTGATAATAATCTCAATTTTTCGTAAATACCAATATGAATTGCCAATGTAGTTGATACAAATCAAATGAATTGGTAGGCTTGCTGCACTATAGCATCGTCCTTCATAGCAAATAAAAACAGTTGTCCCTTTCAGGTGGATTAAGAAATGCTTTTATAGCTGATTCCCTTTTATAAAATTTTCATAAGCCGAGGCAATTCAATTTTCATCCAATAAGTTGATTTTAAAAACTATATCACTTTAATCTTATCTATTACTAGCGGTCCGCCCCGGCTTCGCCCGTGGTACATATTTACGTTTTCTCTACATAAGAACCATCCTCGTACTTCAAGGAATATAATAAAAAAAGAATTATCGAAATCGGTTCAGCCGTTCACACGTGATGCCGTGACAACGCGAAACGGTTTTCAATTTTATATATATAGATTATGAAGTGGTATTAATTATTGCATAATACTTGATTTTACATTGACCCAGTTGCGTGACCAAATAAAAACTTTGCTTTAATTATTCCGCCTATCAGAAATTATAAATAATGTTGATGTTCATCAAAACATCATTCTCAAGCAAGTGTCGTAAATCGTAATGATATCAAATTCCTATGTGGTGATTAAAATGATACATTTGTGTTATAGTTACAGTATGTATACACTAAACCTCAAATAACCACTTGTTGCTGAGAGTTCAAGTATGTTTTCACTTAGAAATTGATACTAAATCTTGCTTGTGAAATTGTTGAAATCATTGATTTATAGGCGAGGCTAAATTACGCGTTACTTTCGGCGCAATATAACATATGGATTCTTTATTAGAATAGAAGCAACAGATGAGTCTCATAAGCTTTCAAATTGACAAATTTTACCATATTATCACACAATGAGGGCTATTTTCACAATAATTTTAAGTTTTCTGATATAATTTTGTAGAAATTTTGATATAAAGCTATTTTAACCAAATATGTATGAAAATAGGATGAATGTTGCAGAAAATATTTATAAAAATATGTTATTTGTGATAATATTGTAATACATTTGAAACAATAGGCATGACGACAGTATCCATAAATGATCGTATTAGTGTTTTTAAGGGAAAATGTATAATAAATAAATTAAATATAGTGACTTAGAAATCTTAAAAACATTAAGATTAATGAGATTATCAATAAAATAAAACATTGAAATTCTGCAGTTCGCCATTTTGACTAAAACACGCGTGACGTCACGCTTAAGTAAACAACTCATGTCAGATGTGTTTTGTTGTTATGATTATGTTGAGAATACGCATTTTTATTTATTTTCTATTGTTTCACGTATGCTTTATCGACTCAGAACAGAAATATAATTGCGAATTCACGAATACGTGGTTCGGGATTCTCCGCGCCAACTTTATACAATCATTTCTTATTATTTTCTCGCTTGAAATAATTACTAACACATTTTTGAGCATTATTTTTATGTGGATTCACACTGCAATACTGCACACCACTTATAAACTTTGAAATTCGTTTCTATAACACATATTAAATAAATATTTTTTTAATTTTCTTCGCAATGCGTACAAATAATTACGTATTTACTAAAGAGTGACGTCACGCCTACGCCATGACACCTGCGAGCTGTTTTGGCACAGTTAATAAATATTTTTTGAAAAATGGCTTTTATCTTCGTTAAATTTAAGTATATTACCGAAATATAGGGTTTTTCTTGTATAGTAAGCGTATACACACATTATGGAAGAGGATTTCAAAATCTTTCGTCATGCCTATTACAATTAAGTACTTTAATTTTCAAACATAGAAAATATAATTTTATGAAATATTTCAGGGAGGCCATTTTGAAACATATGTTGGATAATTTTTTTAGATTGCTATGAATAGTTCGTCGCTGTTGCTCACACATAGATATAAATGCATTGCTAGTGTTGTAACCTTCGCATAGACAAAGAATAACAATCTCTACAATCTAATCTGAATCAATATGGTGATGAAATATAAAAAAAATCTTAGAAAACAAATAAAATCATAATATAGTATGAATTGCATTGCTGGAGTTATCCTTCGACGGTATCTTGATCATTTTACCTAAAAGACACAAAGAGTCTAATTTCCGCGGAAATAATACATTTGGATCGTTAACAGCATGAACCCAGAACATTCATTCAATAAATTCTCCTGGCTCTTGATTGTAATAAATGAAATAATCAAGACTTACTTGTCGACTCTCGAAGCTGCTATATTCAGCATTTCCAGCACCAACTGATTCACCAGATTGGGATCTACTCTGGCCGCCCTCTGCCGATGTTCAGATGAAGTTGAACTCCGTGCAGAGCCAGGCGCTGCATACACAAAGACATCCGGAGCGCGGCTCTTGCAGCAGCAATCACCCACTATCAAACATACCAAATGAATGCTACACCAAACCCAAAAGAAAAACCTACTAAAAACAACAAAGCAATAATACTCACTCCTGAGATGTCTGCTCCTTTCTAATTAAGATTGTGAAATTTCATGTATTGTTTCACATTATTCACCAACTGCTGTCCCAGATGGCTATCTATAAGACAAGACAAACAGGTGGGTAATGAAAAACAAACAAACACTAAACTTCAGAATCAAGTCCACATATAATTCTTTAGAATATTTGAGCCGAAAAAAGTGGAGCTCTTTCACTGGCGAAATCCCGGAATGCACTGAGAGCGTTGCCGGTGACGCAGTTAAGGATATGATTGATTAATTGATTTGATGCTATCCCAGGTAAATGTGCCTCCACTGAACATGCGTCGTATGCACTTTAACCATAGAGTATATAATAGTTGCTCTATTTCACTTACTCTCGTATGAAATGTTATTTACGCACCGTAACATCCCTGTTTCATCATATTTTAATGCAAAAATATTTAAAAATAAGATGTTTCGTTCACAATTAATGTTTGTTATTGTTTTTTTAAATAGGTATGTTGGATACATACCGTAAATGTTTTCATTTTTCTCACAAGATGATCACAAAACACAATGAAAACTATTATTATTTTGATTCAATGTAATCCAGTTCTTGTAATACACTATATTGTTCAGTTATCATCAATAACTAATTAATATAATAGTATAACAATTTCTTTTACATGGGAAAGGAATCACACACCACTGTTCACATACAATTAAAAACATAGACAGGATTTATGATCTCCATCTCGAGCTTACAAACGGAACTGCCAAACGCAGAAAGCAATAAATGTCAAGTAACTGTAGCCTGTGTGTAGTACCAATCGAACCGGAAAGACTTATAGGGCTGTACGCGTATTCTATCGATAATAATTAAAGAACAAATTCTTGTGATATGTGTAGTTTAAAAAACTTACCTTAGTTCTTTTTTTAGGTCCATGGTTAGTCCCTAATTTATCAAAAGAGAAGATTTTTTATATTATTCTATTAACTTCGAAATGACTTCGAATAAACGGTAAAGGCAAAGGCATCGTTTTCTACAAAGACTAATTCACTTGACCTAAAGTAATAACAAAATATTCTCGTTATCGATAATTTATACTTTGTTCTCAATTATTTTTTTATTCATTAAGGCATGGAATGAAACCTGAAAATTCACTATATTCCAAAATATCATAACGGTCATAGAATTTCCTCTTCTTTAAGATAAAATATTATTCATTTTAAATGTTTGAATGTTACAAATGAGTGCATAAAAATTTTACAATTCGATAAAATTTATACTACAGTCGGCACAGCGAAACATGATCCCTATGACACTGACAGTTATTCGCAAGATACAACCTTGTAATGGCGTCACCATTAAATTAGAAACGTATTGCAGGCGTCTAAAAATAGCATTTATTAATTTTTACGTAGCTTTATGCTATTACAATGATATTCCATTGGGATTATAACAATTCTTAACATTTACGAGAAATTATTTCAATCTGACTTTACGTTTACATCCTGCAAAACTTACACCGTTTGCTATATGTATCAACTAGTGCGGAAGTATCGATAAACAAATGTCTATTGGAAATGAATTCAAATTTTTAAAACCGAATAATCAAACCAAATATTGAGACTATACCTGAAAAATATCCATTTACCTATGATAACATAAGTTTTTCAGACAAATTAAATGACGACATCCATTTTCATGATAAAATGTTATACACTAACGATTAGGTACGTGTTTAACGGGTTAAAAATTACGAGGAAATAATAAGGAGCAAGGAAAACTATCATTTTACTGACCTACTTAATCTATGCTAAAAAACTTAAATTAATAAAACAACAACATAATACGCGGTAAAAATCTTAGTTAAAAATGCAGTTTATAATATTTGTAAAAACATGATTACCGACGTGGCTGAACCTTTGCCTATAAAATATTAAAGTATCGACACAACCAATCACTAACACGAACTGCCTTAGGAATCAAGGTTCGCCATGCCGAATATAGGCCCTAATTTGAATTTAAAAAAGAGAGCGTGTGTGCCGAGCACATGTGTCAGAAGTGAAACTTCTTTAGGCGTGTTGACAGTAAAAATTCAAGGACGCGTCATAGCAATACCGTCACTCATGGCGTAAGGCCATGAGCGACGGTAATTTTGTTATCTTTGAATCTTGCCAAAGAAGATTCCAAAGAAAGATGCCAAAGAACTTCTGACACATGTGCTCGGCACACACGCTCTCTTTTTTTTAATTAAAACTTCACGATCCCATTTTAGCATTAAATATTATTTAGGTAGATTTGTTTCAAAAGTTCTCATAACCATATTTTTGTTGGCTTTTGTAATTTATTTATATTACAGATCGAACATTCACTTAAAATGAATTATTTTAAAGGACCATGCATACAATGGAGCTGAAAGTCAGCAATGCCTTGCCATGCAATGCCCAAATTCCAGCTCTATGTCATTACTTTATCCCCGAATTTCAGGAGCAGAGATGGGCATGGTTCTTTATATTCAGCTAGTACTAATGCCCCCTTAAAAATAGCACTGTTACAGTTCTCTTTAGGACTTCATGGGCACACACTAACAATTTTTTCATAGAAAATTTGTTCTAACTTATTAATATCGATAACAAAATAACGAATATTGTAAGCCCTTTTTCTACTATCTGACATTGACAGTTTGATGTTTAGATGTTGGTAAAGGTTTTATAACAGTTGGCAGTACTAAAATGCGTTCACTGTATTGATATAATTTATTGCAGTACATTATTTACAAAATATTTAGGTATATTAAAAATATATGTATATTTTGAACATTTCAATCTTTAAATACTATAATTTTAATAACACCTATAATTAATTATTTGATTGGTAGAAAATTGCACATACCATAGACCACACTATATAAATTTAAATGTCTTTGATTAGAATTATCGTAGACAGAGAATTAATAATTATTGTACCTACCGAAATTTAAATTTTGTCTTTGCATTTCGTGAGTTTCGTAAACAGTTTCGAATTATTATTATTCTGTGTCTATTGCTCCTAATCTAACTCTGAATAAATTGAATCATTTTAATAATATGGAACTACCGAATTGAGAATTTACGAATTTATCAGTGAAAAAGAGTTTCAAAAGGTTTCGCTTGTGTCAAATTAAAAATTCAAACTTTCTTCTCCAAATTATTACATAAGTAGCTGAAAATTGAAACAGTAGCAAATATTAATCTTGTTACTATTCGTGATCTTGTCTATTAATTTGTTTCTTGTTCTGATTGGAATGAAAATCGTGTGTAAAAATCCAAGAAATCTTACACAGTTCTACAGTTCTTTTTGACAGTTGAGTGTTGGGTATGTATTAGGTATTTAACGTTTATTCTTTTATGTATTTACGTACCTAGTAACTAGGTATTCCGTATTCTCTTTATTCTTTGGTACTTTGTGTGTAAATTAGGCGGGCGATTTTTACAAGTAAATTTTTGAAGTTGTTGTTAATTAATACTTTAATACAATACGACGTTAATTTTAAACCGAGAATTGAAAAATCGGCCCCTGGTGAATATCTGTTTCCAATCAAACCCAATTTTAATAAAGAGATGATGTTCTATAAACTAAATAAAAGTTTTCAAACGACTTGCAAAAGGAGAAGGTTCTGCATTATTTCTTATGTTTTTGGGATTTGTTATATTCGTTATTTCAAACGTAAAATATAGGAATGATAATTTTACAATTGAGTCGATACATATCAAACTCCGGTAGGGTCATTGCGCCTGTTCGCGTCCACTTAGTGCAGTTGGAAAGTTTGAAGGAGAAAATAAAAATGTTCCAGAACAAATTTCAACGCAAAATTTATGTCACGTGTTCATTACATAGTCTATTTTAAGATTTACTTTCAATTGTGTTGGAAATATCATGTAGTTTTTATTTATCTAGACAAATAGCAGAATTAGGCGTTTTACCCAGTTCGCGTCCAAAAATTCCAGTTTGCGTCCACCCGTGGACCAGTTCGCGTCCACCAGCTTAGAAAAGGAATTTAGAGTGTATTGGGTGATATTTTATCAGATAAATGCAAATAAAAATTAGATTTTAATAAATTATTTATTTACGAATATAGTTATTTAATAAAAACCGGCCAAATGCGAGTGGGACTGGGCGAAATTTGCGAAAATTTGCAGCATAAACGGCTGTATCTTTTGATTGCTTTGGCTTATAAGTTTGATTTTTTCACTGCTTCAAGGGACCGTAGACTTGAGTATTCAATATAAATTTCAGCTTTATACCTCCACGCGTTACTGAGAAAAAGGGTCTTGACAGAAAGACAGACCGGCAGACGGACATACAGACGGACGGATATCAAAGTTCCTACAAGGTCCAAGGATCCTACAAGGATTCCGGTTTTTCCTTTTGAGGTTCGGAACCCTAAAATCAACATTATTATTAATATAATTCACTGTAAGGAAACTGGAAAAACTTATTTATATTTATCTTCTCATCATTAATAGAACTAAAAATTAACAAAAAACAAAGTAACGTTATGTAAATAAATAATAATCAGTTCTATTAAGATTACCTACCTACCCTATTTTTTAGTTTCTAATGAATTAAATTTCTTTTTTGTTTATATTATTTTCTTAACCACAGACTTATTGACTCTCATTCTCAAAAATACTAGTCTCATTCTTAGAATACCCATTTTAAAATGAAAAAATAGCATAAAAATTTGCTAATTTGAATGAAAATTTAAATTATCAACTTGTAGTCTCAGTCAAAAATTTACAATATATTTTAAATTACATATTTTAACAAACGATTCATTGCTACGTAATGAAAAACAATGTGGACGCAATATGTTCTATTGTTATGCACTATAGGTATAGTTTGCGCCCACCGTGGACGCAAAATGGAAGTTGTACAAATTCGGTGTAGTAATTCGCGTCCACCTTATTTTAGCTATTAATTGTAAAAGAAATAAGCTGATTTATAATCCATACTATTCCATGTTTTGTTAGCAAAGTAAAGAAACAGTTACATATTCAAAAATTCACATTTAACAATAAGTTACTTACCGTCAAACGCGACGCTGCGCACTATTTTTTTCTCAAAATCCCGCGCGTTTTAGCTTTCTCGTTAAATAGCCAAAATTAAATATTTTTTTAAATAGGATAGGCGGTGCGCAGGCATATTTTGAATATGTGTGCATGTCTCTAATACATTGAGGTATTATCGGAAATTTTTCTTATTACAATTTTACTTAAAGTATACTTATTTTCGTGAATTTTCTAAAATATATCCGCAAAATGGACGCGAATAGGCATGTGGACGCGAACAGGCGCAATGACCCTAAGTCCATTCTAACAGAAATGTGGGAATCGAGGTATTTTTAAAAACTTAAAAAAACAATATGTTTGGACCTTTATAATTTATGACAGATATAATATAATACATTAGAATTATTTTTACGAAGAAAAAGAAATGTATTACTTGATGATTATGCCACAAAATTAGTTTTAAATCTGGACATACAGGCGTTTGATATGTACCAGCAAAACTTACCGGGTTTTGAAAAACATCGTCTTGGACTTACAGGAATTTGAAATATCACTAATGGACTTACAGGGATTTGATAGAACTCAGTTTTGGGACGTACTGAGGTGGTGGAAATGGGTAGATAGTTTGTCGCGTTGTAAGTATTGGACATTAAAATAAAATATGTAAATTAAAAGATACAAATTATTATTATTATTAACCTTTATCAACCCACTGCTGGGCAAAGAGAGGTCCATAAATCGAAACGGTTGAAAAAATCTCAGTACGGCCCTGGGCTTCATGGCTGGGAATTACTACTGTGCGTGTGCTTTGCGTCTAGTTTCATTTATGTTTTAGCTGTTTTCTGAGCCTTGTCTGTTTTAGCTTTTGGTATTGTTTTTTTCCTTGCTTTGTCTAGAACCACCACCTCTATAGTAAAACTGTTTTCTTCCATCATTTATCAATAAAAACGATTTAAAAGCATTGGTCACACGTGTTAGCTTCAACAAAATTAAGAGAAATGGCAGCCATCTTAGTGCCATACTGCGCTGTGATTGGTCGAAATGGACTTGCCTGAGTTTGATAAACCACTGTCGATGGACATACCGGAGTTTGAAAAAACATATTTACTTTAAACCTTATTTTAATAGAGATACGATTGACTTACCTAAATTTGAAAAGTAGAGACTGGTTTAGTTTTACAATTCAAAATTGGCGCCATTGTTATCTCAATTTTGACGGAGAGTGGACTTACCGGAGTTTGATATGTATCGACTCAATTTGAAGTAGCATTCTAGTTCTTTATTTTAATTCTATCGTAGTTTCCACTACTTACATAGTACTAATAGGTAGGTATTATTCCTAAGTGCTTTTTTGTTCTTTGCAAGTATTTATTTTTTTACATTGCACTTTAATTATTATGCCCATGGACGTATAAAAAAAGACGGACGCCATTTTACGAACAAACAACGTGAAGCCACCATAGTAAGCTAGCGATCGTGTAGACAATGAACACGCACACACTCTCACCATAGTAAGCTAGTCGGCCGCCATTACGTCGTGAACTACCGACTGATTAACAGCGTCACTGTTTCACAAAAAATATTTAAAATGCCGTCTTGCGTGGTTAAATGGTGTCGCAACAGTACAATTTTAAATAACAAAACACAGAGGATTACATTCCACAGGGAAGCAAGTTATTTCTTTTATGTTTTAATGACAAAATTATTACGACAAAATTTATAGAAAAAAATACAGCCGCCATTGTCATCAGGACAACTGTTGCCATAGTGTTGCCATTATTTCAAAATTTCATTCTCCCAAAAGTCGGGGAGTTGATGTAAAGTTAATTAATTTTAAAATTACGATAAAATAATTTCATACAAAATGCAAATTTGTTTTTGCATTTTCTTCTCACAAAAACATGTATACTACACTAACCCTTATATAACAACCATATTTCAAAAAAAATCACAGCCAATAAATACTGTCTACGACATCTGTTATAAGACAGTTAATTTGAAAATTTCAAGCATATATTGTATACTGAAATCGTATGAAGCATGTTTCCTATTTGTTTGGTTATAAACTGACATTTTATTTATCTATATTAATAATTTCGTCAAAGGGTACGGTAGACTCGATCGAAACCTTATATGAATAACAAAACATAAAAAAATATTAATTTTGAGTCGACAACATATATCCGCAAAATTCGGATTATGGAGAATTTCGTTAAATTTCAATTGCACTGACAAACCAAGCAAACCACAGTCGCCATCAAAAAAACGTTCCGTTGCTTAGATACGCCTCGCCAACGTTTAGTGAATCATAACAAAAAATACTTTTCGTCAGTCGTTGACGTTTCTCGAAAATATTGTTTTTGACACTTTTTTATGATATACTTTTTGTTATGTGTTTTGACGTGACAACGTCTTATAATTCGATAAAGCCGGCTGCACGCACGAAAAAACATGACTCATGCGGCGTTACCTCGCTCTGACTCATCTGAGGCGTTCCATGTAAGGCTTGAAGTGCGAGCGAGAGCGCGGAACGAGCGACAAAGAAGCACAATCGGACGTTGTCACGTTCAACTATCGTCAGTAAACCGACTTTACAGACAACCAATTTATTTATTTATTATAGAATTTCCAACAAAGGACACAGTTCACGTTTATTACATCTTATTAAAATACATAATCTACTGTACCTTTAATTACAGGAAATTACAGCGTTCAATGTTCATTACAATTCAATTACAATTTGTCATTTTATTAGAAAATATTGGGTATATAACAATAATAATTAAAGAGCCATTATATAAATCAAACAAGCATTACTATTACAGATTTTAAATTATATTAGTCAATTTAATAAAAATATTATATAAATAATAAAAATTTAAAGAGCCAATAATTATATGTTACCGGAAATGTATGTAATCCGTCATTGTATACAATTCCTAGGAAATGTATATAATTCCTAAAATCGCACGGAAACTGTATAATATAAACGCAAATTGTATAATATAATCTGGCCGTTTACAAACAACGGTCGGCATTTTGTAGTAACTATGCCGATAATTCGTAATCAGAAATTTTTGGTTTGGATAAGGGGGTGGGTTAGGTTAGGTTCGTGTTTTTTAAAACTACACAGAAATAGGAGCCCCACGAAGTGGGGCTCCGTCGGCTCGCGACCGTCTTTTTGTAGAATTTTGGAAAAAGACGAATTTTCGGCATATTAAAACAGCTAGCCGTAATGTAATACGGCGGATTATACAATCCGACTGCGCCAAATATACGCGAGGACAGCGGGACGAGGGGACTGATTACTTGCCAAATGAAAATTTGATTTTATAAGAATAATTAATATAAGTTGATTTTGTGATATTTACGTTAAAAGTTAGATAGTTGATTTTTAAAATGTTAATTAGTAAGATAATAAATAATATGAACATAATATTATTACAATTTTACGGTATGACTGTTACCCGATTGTATCAATAAGAGCTATAATAAAGAAATAACAACGTGTTTTATTACAGAAAGCATTTACTTTACACATTTCCTAATACGATATTGGAATTGTATACAATTCCTAGGAAGATTATACATTTCCTAGGATATGCATGCATTAAATAGTTTTTTAAACAATATTTTATACATTTCCTAAATGGTATCGGAATTGTACACATTTCCTAGGAATTGTATACAATTCCTTGATTTCATACATTTCCGGTAACATATACATAAACTTAATGAGTAGTTACATATTTAAAAATGTGAAAATAATGTTTTCTTATCTGATCCCGTTTATGACTGTGAACTTGAAAAAGCAAATGGCTATGAAAAATACCAAAAATTGAACACCGAACAAAAATGTGTGGTCGATACAATACTAAACGCTGTGAATAATCCCACAGAGAGAAAGCTGTTTTACCTTGACGGCCCTGGAGGAACTGGAAAGACTTTCGTATTTACAACTATTTTACATATTTTAAGATCTGAAAATAAAATTTGCCTACCCATAGCGTTTTCCGGTATTGCAGCAACTCTGTTAGATGGTGGTAGAACAGCTCACTCGCGATTCAAAATTCCAATTAATTCAGATGTAGATTCTACGTCTCATATGTCGTTAGGGTCACCAGCAGCTAATTTATTGAAGGAAACTCATTTAATCATTTGGGATGAAGCACCCATGACTAAATGTCATGATATTGTTGTAGTTGATCGACTCCTTCAAGATATAATGAAAAATAAATTACCTTTTGGAGGCAAAACTTTGTTATTCGCAGGAGATTTTCGTCAGATTTTACCAGTTGTAGTTAATGGGTCACGAAATGATATTATAAAAGCTTCAATTAAGCAATTTTCAATGTGGCCAAACTTTACTCAACTCCAATTGGCTCATAATATGAGAGCGCACGATGATTTAGAGTTTGCTCTATGGGTATTAAAGGTAGGCGATGGATCAGCTAATGAAGATGATGACGACCACATTGAACTGCCTCAACGATGCATTGTAGATAATTCAATTGTAGACCATATTTTTGGTGTTTCCCTGAACACAAATGATTATAAAAGTTATTCAATGAAAGCTATCCTTACTCCCAAAAACGATGATTGTTTTCAATTGAACGACCAAGTTGTCGAAAAAATCCCCGGCCTGCTTAAAATTTATGAAAGTTCTGACGCTGTGGTTGAGGACGACCATAATGATGTTTTAAACTATCCCGTAGAATTTCTAAATACTATAACGCCTGCAGGACTACCACCACACATTCTAAAATTAAAAGTTGGTTGTATAGTAATGCTTTTGAGAAATTTAAACCCGATGTTGGGTTGTGCAATGGAACCCGTCTTATTGTTAGAGCGTTAGCTTCACGTGTCATTGATGCCGAAATTATTTGTGGTAGCCATGTGGGAACCAGAGTTTTTATTCCTCGAATTCGTCTCCAGCCATCTAACAGTCAACTGCCTTTTAAATTTTGTCGGCTTCAGTTTCCCATTCGCATAGCATTCGCTATGACAATTAACAAATGCCAGGGACAAACTTTCGACAAAATCGGTATATTTTTACCTAATCCTGTGTTCACCCATGGACAGCTCTATGTTGCCTTCTCTCGAGTTCGAAGATTCGATGATGTAAAAATTCAAATTATCAATACCACTGAACAAGGCTTGAAAGGTGATAAATATTTATCGAAAAATGTTATATATAGAGAAATTTTGTCATAATCAACCTGTGATAATAGAGAATATTTTTTTATAAGTACCTTTGCCAAATTCTCGGATAAGTACTCATTGTAAAATTACAATTTACATACCTTTATAATAATATTCTATGGATTGTATCTTTTTGTAGGATTATGACATTGAAACAGTCAAACTGAACATAAAATGTTCAGTAAATGTTTTATTAATTTTATATAAAAGATAGAACTTTCTTATATAAAATAAATAAAACATTAGATGTATACTTCCTCTGCTGAATAGTGACTTGGTTTGTAAGAGCCATGCAATGAGACAAGGCATTCTGTGTTAAAGCTGATTTATCCCTAGGAAAAGGTAGATAAGGCCTAATCCTACTATTATTCTTGATTTAGCCAGTTTGGTTAAAGAACCACAATTTCATTTTTTATTTTTAAAATTAGTAAGTACTTATCTACCTGTCAAAGTAGAGAAAAAGACTGAGTGCTTAAAACAAAGAGGTTTATACAGAGTAAACCTTAAAAATTATATGTTTTGTTAATTTGTGTTAGTTTATTTTGAAATAAAAATAATTTGTGTAAAAACTTTTGCAGTTTTTATTTATTAAACATAACGAACGAAGCTATACGAATCTATGCCTTGCTTATTCCTTTAATATTCCTTGAGAACCGATGACTACAGAAATTTCTACCTACATTTTGCAACTAGACGTGTATTATGAGTCAAATTTCACCCGAGCGAAGCCGGGTTTTCCTCTAGTTTTAATAATAATTAAGGAGACATTACCTCTCCTCCCCCAATATTGGTTGAACAAGTTTTCATAAATTTTCCTTTGGTTTCGCGTCCAGTGGTTGATTTGTCAAAGCTAAATAGAAATTGTATTTATGCATAGGTTCTAATAGTTAGAGTACACATAAAAAGTATAACAAATTGAAAAATAAAAATACTAAAGTGTGGGGTAATTTTATTGCATCTGGCAATCAACCTGGCACACACACATGGATGTGTCGCCGCCATTACTAGGCTTCACTCAATGTTTAGGCGATACTCCGTCCGTCTTTTTTTATACGTCCATGATTATGCCGTATTTTTTTCTGTAATTTGATATTGTAGTTGTATTATTTCAATGTTAAAAAAAAACTTCCAACTTACCTAGTTATTTGATGTTCAGTTTTACGTGTACGTAATTAATATTTAAAAGAATCCGCGCTAGGAAACGAAGTCACGACCTTAATGCAATCGCTGTGTCAAGGAGGTTTAAGGATAGGGTTTCAATTACTTATCTACTTATAATAATTAAATAAGTACATTCTGAGTAAAATTATATTGTACCTAGGTACCTAAGTTTATTTTAAAAAATTTATACATTACTAGCTGTGCCGGCAAAATTTGTTCTGCCTTACTCTTATCACTAAGGGATATGAAAAATAGATGTTGGCTGATTCTTAGACCTACCCAATAGGTCCAAAAAATTTTCGAGAATTGGTTCAGCCGTTTTGGAGGAATGTATAAATAACATTGTGACACGGGAATTTTATTTATAATAAATATAGAGATAGAGGAGAGAAAAAAGAGAGGATTATAATATAGGTACCTACATAATATTAAATAAAACTTTATAATAATTAATAATACCTAGCCTGTAACTGAAAAATACCTTTATGTAAGTACATACGTATATATTTTCTACTAAGAAAAATACAAAACAGTGTGATTGATACATTGTTCTTGTTGCAAATGCATAACTTAAATTTCTAGAACTGCTGAAATAAAAGTTACGAAAAAGTTTTTCCCGCTATTTTATGCGTCATGCAAAGAGTATAATGCGTCATGCCACTGTACTTCAACGTCATGCCACTGTACTTCAACATGACTTCAACTGTCTTTATGACAATGATGTACAGTGGCATGACGTTGAAGGTTTGTGACAGTTGAAAGGTGGTCCATGGTTCGCCAAGGTTCGGTGCAGGGCGTGGCAACTTCGCCTGTCGGAAAACCGTTTTCTTTAGTTGCGGTGAAAACCGCTCGATCGATAGGCGGGCGCAGCGCTGTAGGCGTCGTGGGCTCCCACCCCCCGGGCACCGAACACCACTCGCTTTCTCCTCTCCACTCCGCCACCGCCACTCCGTCACTCCGGCACTCCGGCGACTTCCCGCGCCGTGCACACACGCGACGATGCGCGGCGATCGCGCCGCTCGTGACACGCGGCACAACAAAGATCACGATAACTTAAAGTCATCACTTAAAAAGGGCAATAAATCAAAAAAGCACCGGGTTGTCTTCGACGAGAGTGCTAATGAATTTTTTGAGGCCGATTATATTATTGTAGTCCGAGATGAATGCGGGTATTCCGATGAGGGGGAAAGCGAGGAATGTTCGGGTTGCGGGGCTTGCGAGCGCTTCCAGGAGCCGGAGCCTGGGGCGCTCAGCCCGCCCGAAGGGTACAAAGATATGGGGCTTTTTAATAGAGACGGGACTCTGCGGGAACAGGCTTGGTGGGAAGCGGGAGATGTTGTTTTGGTCGGCGAGAGATCCGGCACGGTGTTCACTCCTCAACACCTGCAACTTCTCCGTCGCTTGCAAAGAGAGAGGATGCTGCGGTCGGCGGTGTGCGCTGACTGCGACGCTCATACGACCGTTCATCAGCCTCTCGGTGAGTCACCTTCGTCCTTACGTCCTTGCCGAAGACGGATGCCGTCCGGTCGACCTTGGCGCCGTATACGTCTCCAATATCAGGCAGGACTTCGACAGAAACGGTTTAAATAAATATGCTCCAATCGACGAAAATTTCGACCACGATTATGTTTTAAAAATTAAACAATACTTTATTGTAAACTCGAATGCTTCTGCGATTGTTACTAGCCAAGCGAATTTAGAATTTAGGTGCTATCAGCGAAAATAAAAGCCCAGCGATAACATAATTATAGCGTGTTTTTTTTAAATAATATTTTTTGAGAACCGGTTTTTAAAAACCTTTTTAAAATTCTGCGGTAAAGACTGGATGTCAATTAATTCAGTTAAGTTATTGATAAATGTCAAAACTTTGAACAATAACAAGATTTGTAGACGTTATAACAAATTACTACCGACGCAGCCTGTTTCTTATATTTTACACGAAACACATTCTGCAAAGGATATTAGTAATATCGGAATATTTGATAAATCAAAACAAACAGACACCGACATACACCGCCTCCGGATGTCAATAATGCTTATTTTAAAACACAATTAACAATTTTAATAGATTGAAGTCACAAATGCTAAACAGCGTTTACCAACCAAACTAACGCCTTGTACCTACCGAAAATTAATATAAATGAGACTTTCGTTATGGAACCCTATGCTTTTTGATTGTTGTTAAATTTAATTATAAACAATAAAACATTTTATACAATAATACAAGGTCTGTTGTAAAAAAAGGCGGACAACGCGGCAACAAACAAATGACGAACAATTAGATTGAATTAAATAATTAAATAGATTGTAGTTACAAATATTAACCAGCGTGTACCAACCAAACTAACGCCAGTATCACAAAATAAAAAAGAGACTTTCGATATGGAACCCTTATGATATTTGAATGTTGTCAAATTCAAGTATAAACAATAAAACATTTTATACAAAGGCTGAATATTCGGTCTGTTGTAAAAAAGGCAATATACGGACGACGCGGCAACAACTAATTCTGATAGTCGCACAAATTGCCAACGTGACAGATTTAATTAAAAATTTAGATTGGCATGCGGAGCAGCTTCTGGCAGATTCAGTTTCAGTCTGATGTATATTTTAACATCTAAATTGAGCTTCCGTATTCTGTATGTAGGCAACTAAATAATAACTTTCACAATCAAGCAAAGATAATCATTGACGGACACTGGAAATACTTGGCTTTCTTGAGAAAAAGTAAAGCCTTAAACGTAGCATTACCCGTATAGCTGTAATTTTTCGAAACAGGCTATAACTATATAGCCTACGAAATAGAGTAAAAATATCGCTTTTTTAAAGAACAATAATGTCAGTAATTGAAAGAGTACGAAATGGTGTGATGTTATGACAATCATCGTTTAAAATGTTTACAAAACATGAAAGAAATTTCTTTCACCATTTCCAACGGGGCTACAGCAATTTTATTGTAACTTACACGCATCTTTTTCATTTTGGAAGTATAAATATTATACTTCATGTGTTCAGTAGAAACACATGTTTTTTCCAAGGTCTAATTATTCAATGTCATTTTTCGTATTATTGAAATAATAAATTAATTGCACAAGTTTCTTGAATAACAATGAATTAAATTGGCGTTGAAAATATTCGGTTTTCTTTCATATAAAGATAACAACATATAAAAACATTTAACATTCAGTTAAATGCTTTTTCATTTAAAACTATGCATGTGGAAACAGAAGTCAGGCTAAACAAACAGTTGGCCTTGCTACGGGCGCCGTTTGTTGCTCAGCACGTGGCCTTTCGACTTAGTACTTTCGGTACATATTGCATCTTACTATTAGTCAGTTCAATAAAGAAACGAATCTTCAATGGCGGCCAAAGCTGACTTTGACAGATGGTAGGATCAGCAAAAAAGAAAATAAAAATAACGTAAATTGATAATTATTTTATTAATTATTTCAAATTGTTTGTTGACAAACTTTTTTGTTATTGTATTTGTGTATTTATATGAATTATCATATTTACGTATACAGAATGTAATAAAATCCCCATAATACTTGTAATAAGCCCATAAAACTGAACAACTTTTCCCAAAGAACATATTTTGTCAAATTCCAATAAAACATTATTTACTTTCGCAAATGCATAATTGTCATTGTAAATTTATGATAAAAACTATTATAGGGAAAATCAAATACATTTTAGTGATTTTATTTTTCCCTTTTTTTTTGCATACCGTACGGCCGTGTGTGAGCGAGAGGGAATGATAAGCGCCGCCATTGAAGATTCGTTTCTTTAAAGAACTGACTAATAGATATGCATCTCACTCGGCTGCTTATGAGACGAGTTAAAACACTTCAGAATAAAGGCCTTATAACATTAAAGCCTTTTGTAACACGGGGGCACACGCGGGTCTCCACTAAGCGAATAAAAATACCAAAAATCCATAGACATTTCCTTAACAATCAAATTGAGCTAAAAGTCCACAAACTCCTATATCGTTTGTTTTTGTATGAGAGTTGAAAGTGTGGATAATCTATCGGAATGGGTTTGTTTCTATTACAGTATGTAACCACTTTACGCAGCTAAACTTACACGATAAAAATCCTTTCACTTTATATACACTCTCTCAAAGAAAGACAAACAAGCTATAAGTCGCGTAAAAATAATCGTGTTTACAATCTGAAGTGTTGAAATAATAAAAAGATATCGGCTCAATCAGTTCAATAAATTCCACTTAGTATAAGGAATATTGCAAAGCGGATGTTTTTAATTCTACCTTCATAACGCTCGTCGACCAATCGCAAAAAGAAAACAACAATAAATGAGCAGAGCATATCAATAACTGACGAGGTGTTAGATTAAGGGGTGTTAGGCGAAAATTCAGCTATTCGGGCCTGAGGTAAGGGGTGAGGGGGTCCGCGTTTAGTATGGAATCAACATGCTCGAAACTAAAAATCGTAAGCACCATTCACATTTTTATCAAAAAGTATATGAAAATATTTAGTATTTTCTAAATCTAAAACAGTCACGAAATCGAGAAGGTAAATTACCTATGTATTTATGATTTTATACGAATTATTATCGTAAAATACGGTTGTAATGAGCATTTATATGAAATTTTAGAGGTAACTTCAGGATTTTTTTTATCGAGCAGAATTTTTCCAATCGTGTTTTGGAAACAGTCATCCCATCACACATACGTTCTGTAATACATATTAGAAATTTCCGTGCGAAAAAACTTCAATATTTTCAATTATAGCTCATAGAAAACAGTCCATTTTGCCGTTTTCACCTACTAAGGGCCCTTAATTAACTTGAATGGATAGGATTGCACGAGTTAAATGAAATGCGAATCTCATATTAAATAAGCTTGCTCTTTTACGCTTCATTGTTGATCTTTACTCGGTATTGCGTTATTGATATTTATTAGAGGAAATAAATATCTAGGCTAATACGGTCAATGTTTTTGTGCACATATTTTAGCTTTCAAATTTGCATTTGGAATGAAAACTATAAATTGAATTAACAATAATTAATGTTATTTGGGCAAAAAAAGCAAAGACTAATAGGCGCTTTCTGTGACAAATTCTGAACTATTCAATGCCAATTTTTGCTCAAACATAGGCTGCACACTATAGTAGATTGAAATATTTATAATTTGGATATATTTGTGGTTTAAATTCCCAAATGAAGAACACTAATTATGCGTACCCGAAAATATAGGTAACCCAAATCTTCTTTTATAACAAATAGCTTTCAGAGATTAAGTTAACAAAGCAAAAAAAAGCATGTGTTAATAAATAGGTCTACATTTAAATAAAACACACAACAACGGAAACATTATAAATGATCAAGTAATAAATGTAATAAATATTATCAAACAAAAATAGAACCAGAACTTCTAATATATTTTCGACGTCTTCCAATAAATAATTGGATTCTATTTTTGTTACGTTTTTATATGAAAAATTGAATACGCTAATATAGGTAATAATAATATTGAATGATCGAATTCTCATAATGTATTTAGTAGCATTAATTACAAAGATCTATGAAATTCACGCCAGAGCGCAGGAATTGCCAAATGCACGCATTAATAGCATTACGCAATTAACACATTATGAATCGGTAATTATAAATTAAGCATAAATTCATTGAAAGCGCATTAGGAATTCAATATTACAATACACTATTATGTAGTTAGTATAAGCATCTAATCATGGAATACTAAAACAATAGATAACCAGCGCCGCTCACATACAAGTAAGCCGTGACAAGTGGTCTTGTCATCTCGATTGGGTTTTATAGGTTAACTGTGTTTAGACCTAAATCCATCTAATCTTATGGATCTTCTCTCTTGTATAGACTGCAAGAATGAATAAGAAAAAATAGTTTTAAAATATAAATATGACGTTGAATTATTTATTTTTGTTAATTGAGTTTGATTCAAATAATATCTAAGTGAATTTATAATGCTTGTTACATGTAAGGCACTTAAGAGAATTAGTAAAGCTAAACTTTTAAAAACCCGGATTCCTTTACTTTTACTACTTTTTTTCGTATTTATCGTTTGATTTCTACGTATCCCTTATATATAGAACGAAATTCTTCATCTCTACAAATATAAAGCTGTTCACATAATCTAAAAGTCCATTTTAATAAAATTAATCCACTAAACCAGTGTATCCAAAATTGATTGAATTCGGTTCGAATGCAGTTCTAAATACATTTCAATACACTAATGGAGATTACACATACTTGCGGCAGGGGCTGCAATATTCAAATTGACGTTCCGTTATGTAGAGGTTTCGTGGACAATACGTTCGAAGCTAATGTTCGAAGCTACACAAGATTTCTGAAGCTTGTTGAGTAACTAGATTTCGTCAAATCACCTGGGTGTCATTGCAAGAGCATCAATAGACCAGTGTCTGGGCATGATGTAGTTTGTTGTCAACTCTGTTGTTCTACTGCGTGTCGTCTGAAGTCGACTCATCGCTCCCGAGATGAAATTGTATTTAACTGAAGCATCGAAAAAGTAAGCAATCGATCAAAGCAGAAGCTTAAAATTCAACCAACTTATGATCGAAAATTAAAGAGAATCCCTTCATGTTTATGGCAAGGAGACATTTAATTAGATTATTAAACTCTGCTACATTTATTTTTTTATCTGAAAGTAATTTTTAAAGTATAATAAACTCGGTACTCTTCCAATATCACTTTTACAAATACATATTTTAATTTATTTTCGACAAAACGACCAGGCTATCAATTATGATAAAAAAATCGAAAAGCATTCAGGCAAAGTAAATACTAGATATTTTTCTGCTTTGAAAGTAATTTACCTTCATGCCTTCATTGCAGAATAAGCTATAACAGCATATTAATCCCTCGTCTTAGTTCCAAATCGCCATCTGTGCCCAATCGCAGTTCCATTCGACTCGGGAACATAAATTTGTCATTTACTATAATATGCATTGTGTGTTCTGTTCAAAATATATGCGAACTATCATACGCTATTTAAGGAATTCAGTAAACAGTGTATTTAGAATGCCACCGATTTAACGTGTTCGAAGCGTATTATGCGGCTTAATTTAATAATGAAATTGTTCTGTGAAAGCCTGTCATCAAGCTAATCCAAATGAATGCAAATTGGACGGACCTGAAATGCTGATACAACAATCGGTTTTGGAATTCAATAAGCGCTTTGTTATCATCTGCAGATATTTGTTTATGATTGTAATCACTTAATTTCTTTACGTGCGTTATTTTATATGTTTACGTCACTTTTTTGTGAGTGTACTAAGAAACTGTATAAGTAAAGGCAGACATGTTACAAATTTCCGGAGTTTATATTTTATCTTGAAATTAAAATTCTTGCTACATGTAAGTATTAAGGTAGTGAGCTTAAATTTTTCTCGTTATACTCGACAGGTAGTTCCGCCTTGAAAATTAAAAGTCAAGACGCTCATGTTATTTTATAAATTGGAATAGCGCACACATATTATTCTACGTGCCTATTATATTAAAACTAACGGTGGATTTGCTGAGAATGAGGTTTATTTATACAAATAGTTTAAGCTTCCGCGTATCTTATATTATTAGCCATTGGTTGACTGTTGATAATATACAGCCTTTATTCAATCTAATGCGTGCTTGAGGTAACCAGAGTAAGCCATTCTGTTGGGAATGAAATAGTTAATTAGCTTTTCCATTCATATACCAAAGAGATACGACAAAAATAGAGACTGTCTTCACCTGCTAATTACTTAAATAGGACATACTTACTTCGAGTCATAATATTTTGTTTATTAATAGGCAATACGTTGTATATGATTAGAAAAGCACGCGGTTGTTTAAAATAATCTTTGTGGAGGATAATATAACTAACTAAGGTTTTATTGATTTCGATTAAAAATGATTTCTTGTTCATACAGGATGTTTTATACAAAAACAATATAAATTCATTTCTCTTTCTGACACAGTTTTAAACGAAAGAGTTGTTTAAATAAAAAAAAGTAAAACAACATTCCTTAGACTACAGAATTTTTAAAGAAAACCAAAGAAATGTTATAGCCCTTTGAAACATATATATTGTACTTTATTCCGATTCTAACAGACAAAGAGCCATTAAAAAGAGTTATGCTATGCAGCACTTTTATGCAGTAACGGTATAGAATTACTCATCATTGAGACAGAGTACAATACTTTCCTTGTTTTTAATTACAGTTTGACCTCACTTTGATGAAAATAGTTTTTAATGGTTTAAACTTATGTTGAAAATAGCAGTATGATATACCCATTATATTATACAATACATAATATATTAATTGTTTTGTTTATGGTTACGTAATACTTATAGGTACCTAGGACAAAAAAGTTTTCGTATTATATTTATATTCTTAAATCTGTGTTTAAGTCTGAAGCAGATTTAAATACAGTAAACGTCGTGGATTACCGTGCTTAAAGAGCTGGAACATTGTGAAAAGTAAATTCACACACGGCGTCTAGCCTACGGTTCAACGACACCTAGACCGTGTGAGTGTCAGTGCACCCTAAGTCTAAGGTGACCGTCACTTGGGGGACTCGCTCTTTACAGTCTACAGTCTACACATACCTTCACTGAACGACCTGAACGAGCCCTAAGGAAAAATATTAAACATTAAAGTACCCACAGGGGTTGGAATCATGTAATTGTTGAGCTCGTTTTAAGTTTTCCGTGCCTACATCAAAAGAAAATTTTATTATAATGATATACCTAGAAGAATTTTCCACGGTTACTTTTACAAAATACTCCTATTTTATTTACAAAATATTATTAATAAGGTCAAATCTTCGTTAGGATTAGCGTAAGGCTAATTGATGTTATTCCGCAAGTTAAATAAATAAGAAAAATAATTGTATTATCCTGAATAGAGCTCGTTTTACAAGCTTGGTGTTGTTTATCATCCTTAAAAAATATAAGATCCTAAAAGATTAAAAAAATTAATCCGTTAATCCGTTTGACGCTTCTTCGAAAAAATATTATAATATTTTAAATATTGCTGTAGTATATCGTTATTATTGAAAACATAAATTCATTTTCCACGTTATAAATTAATCAGAAATGATCATGTAATTTATTACACGTAAAGTGATTAAATCTATATATTGATATATATACAAAAATGAAACCCGTTTTCCTTGGTCACGGCCGGCATCACGCGTGAACGGGTGGACCGATTTCGATAATTCTTTTTTTATAATATTCCTTGAAGTATGAGGATGGTTCTTAAGTAAAGAAAACATAAACATGTACCATGGGCGAAGCCGGGGCGGACCGCTAGTGGCCAATAATTGTCAGATATTCGGAAAATGTACTTTTAAGCATATTACGATTAAACGTTGTTCTCTACCGATTTAAAATGGATTGTTATTTATAATTTCGTTATTTTTTTAATACGGTATTGATACGTAAAATGTAGCTCGCTTTTCTATCTAAGAATATGTCATACGTTAAGTGGCTTTGTCATCATAACAATACCGCTTAGTTTTAGAGAATAAAAATAAAACGCACAAGATTGTTACACTTGTTTATGAAGATGATCATATTATTATCGTTCATTAGGTGTTAAAATCTTATAATAATTTCTAATGATCTTAGAGATTACTAAAGCACTGTAATTTCGAAATAAATGGCTCTTTTCATGTCTTATAATGGAACCTTAAGAAATTTTTTTTTAATACTGTAAACATTTCTAGAACAAGTTTTTTTTTAAATATCAACCAATTAAAATTAATCTGGTTAACTTAGCTGTTCATAGCACTCTATTTGACAAACTGTATTGAGTAAGAATTCCGCATAAATGTACATTTAAATCTCAGATTCAAATGTATATTTTTGTAAGAGTTCTTAGAATCCTTCATGTGTGTGAGATTCTTCGAAGGCGTATTTTATTTGTCGAGAGCCCTATAGTGTACCGACAGCCGTTTAGCTTTAACAATGCAGTACAATGTAATATCATTTTTCCTAACTTGACAATAACAGTATAATCCGCTTTGGTGTTGTTACTTTTTATTGAAATGGCATTGAGGCACTGTAAAGTCACAGAATACATAATAGTAGCTAATAAAGTTTTAAATAACGGTGCGCAATGAAATGACACGCGTTATGACAATGTCATACCACATTTAGGTTAAAAAATAAAAATTACGAGGAAATAGAAGAATTATTAAAATAAAATAAAATAATTTAAAATACAGCAACATATTATATAATATACACATTACACACACACACACACACACACACACACGCACACACACACACAAAGATACACACCTGTTGGCTGTTCTGTTCCTTATAATATATCTGAATAGTTTTTACATATTTCTCTTTATATCACTTTGCACTTTATTGAAAAGTAACAATAAAAGTTAATGTACTGTCGAAGAGCGAGATGTTCTAACACAAGCATTTCAATGCTTAAAAGGATGTCTCAATGACTGATAAAATTGTAAACATATTTGTTACTGAATAAATGTTTATTGTTTTTGATTTGATTTTTGATTTAGAGATAGGTTAGAAAAGGTTAAATTTTTTTAGTTTAGGTTTTTTGTTTAGGTTTTGTTTTTAGTGTTTTAAATTAACTGTACATTTCAAAAAAAGTTTACGATTATCGTTGAGAATTTAAATACATTTTTATGTCAGTGTATTTTTGTTAATGCGCAACAATTAATTATTACAATTCACAGCGTTAGCGCAGTGAACAAAGCAAATAATATGCGCTGGCGAGGTCGCACGTTAATTAACCTTGAAGCGAATTTAGGACAAACCGCCTTACTGCAGGGCTGTTCTTTCTACGTCTCTATTTAGAAGTGTAATTCAGTGGTTATTCATCTTAAATTCCTTCATTTAATTTTATATTAAAACCCTTTAAGGTTCGGCTTGCTTAAACAACCATAAATTAGCTCAAGGTTATGCAGTTTTGACGTTTTCTAGGATGAAAATGCTATTTCATTAGAAAACTCATAAGTAAAAAAAGTATTATTTAAAGACTTTATTGTGCTGCCAATATAGCAAACAATAAACACAATAAATACAAAAATTTCACTAGAAAAATAAAAGTTACAATAAGTGACGTTGTTGTATTTCTAAAATAAAATGTAATAGAAGTAACATATTTTCTTATATTGAAAATAGTAAGTTTACGAAGTCATATCACAGAATGAATACCTGTTCAATTTCTATATGATTTAGTTTATAAACGGGGAAATGGAAATCTGAGCTGCATACGTGGACATCAAAAGCTTTGAAATGAACGGAATTTCTATTGCGCATTTCCTATGACACAAAATGATCATGCTACATATGGTCTAAGATCCAAATATAGGTCGACATTCACCGGCGTGATAATAGAATGAGACCAATTTTATAATGAATTTAGTGTATTAAAAAATGTATTAAAAATGGGTTTACAGGGAAAATCCTGGACAGGACATTTTTAATTAAAAAAAAAAAAACATTTTTTTTTTAATTAATTGCAGTATCAAGATAATAAAAAAAAATTATAATAGACTTAAAGTATGAAACCTACAGAATGTGCAGTCATAGTCGTTTTCTAATATTTACCGGGACAAACGGCTAGGTTGACAGGTATAAACAGGTATGTCGGTACCAGTTACTTTCACTTGATAGGATGATGAAAAAAAATTATGTCAGCGCTGTTTTATTACAAAATTGTTTTATTCTCGAAACTGCAATTAATAAAAAATGAAAATAAAAGATTTTTTAATAATTAATTAAAAAATATCCTGTCCAGGATTTTCCCAGTAAACCCATTTTTAATACATTTTTTAATAGACTAAATTTATTATAAAATTGGTCTCATTCTATTATCACGCCGGTGAAGGTCGACTTATGTTCGGATCTTCTACTAATAGGAAATTCATTTGCAATGTTTCGAGTTATTAGAAATTCATCACGCTACGCGCATATCGGTTCGGAAATGGGATGTAAGAATTGTAAACGAAAACCTAAGTCAAATGGCT
Source organism: Colias nastes (assembly GCA_907164665.1). Lineage (NCBI taxonomy): Eukaryota > Metazoa > Arthropoda > Insecta > Lepidoptera > Pieridae > Colias > Colias nastes. The sequence continues at coordinate 45,806 of CAJQZM010032217.1, read as the reverse complement.
AGTGATTGGCATTTCAATTACTGGCCATTTCGCTAAGGTTTTCGTTTGGTGTATATCCAACAGATAAAGCTTTAAAAAATTAATAAATGTGTTCATGTCAGCCCTGTTATTGATTGTCTGGATAATTGGCTGTAACTAAACATTATTCGTGGGGTAGACAATGTACGCGAGCGTTGATAAAGCAAGTGAAGTGGTTGTAATTATCTTTCTCGCCTTGCCTCTTGTAGATCGAAGGATTAAACGCTCGGGAACAATATTGTGTACAAATATTGACATTGAAGATTTTTTGATGTGGTTATTAGCTATTTATTTTCAGGTGCACTTGCTTGAATGAATTAAAATGTGATTAGTTGAAATTAAAGTGACAAAGTGTTTTATGGTAAGGAAAGAGAAACAAATACACTTTTGTATTTACTGTTATTGTATACGTATTACGAATTAGCTTTCCGCCCACGGCTTCACCCGCGTAGTGAAAGCAAATTCCCATGGGAATTTGACGTTTCAGCGCGGTAAGAAGTACCTAGCTTATGTCACTCTCTATCCTCCTAATTATCTCGATACAAAAATCATACCATAAAATTGCTCTTGCGACGTGAAAGATAGACAAATAAACACACTTTCGCATTAATAATATTAATAAGATATAATTAGTTAGGATTTAATACAGTAATTACGTGATACACATAGTAAACAATTTTAATGATTTATTTTGAAAGTGAACAATACTAATTAACTATCTTCAGTGAAAAATAAATAATCGAAAATTAGACAATAACCAGCTATTAATCACAATGTTCATTATATATTTTGATGAATAGTGGACTTTAGAATGTAAAAATATTTATAAAAATATTTTCATAGGTATCTGATCTGATGATGATATATTTTTATGTCATCTTTATCATCTAGGTTATTGATAATATGATATAAGGGCTACATTTTTAAATTGAGACGAGTTTGATGCCAATTATGCCGCATTGACAAGCTGCAGCAAAATCCGATGCAATTCTGCACACCTCGCGTATTCATGAAAGCGTGTTGACAAGGCAGTGCCGTAGAAAAACAGTAATTGGCGGAATTACAAATAAAAATATATAGGTTTTTCTCAGAAAATATCATATTTCTAACGAAGACGTTTTGTTACCTTTTTAATATAATAATATTTTAACAATGGCTATTCTTTAATGTTGACAATAAAGTAAAATAAATCTCAGGATCAGTAACGAAGTGTTACATGAAAGTGTAAATAAATTGTTGATTCATTCCAGTTAAAACTGTTAACTAGTTATTTACCCGTGCCGGTAGCCCGAGGAAATCGCAACAGCTATTAACACTTGAGAATTTTATTTCCCGTACATTTTTGATTAAATTTACCTTAATTCACGTAAATAAGTAGCGCTTTTAGGTATAGCAATGTGAAATAAATAAAAGTGGCTCACGATTGATATATTATTCGCTCGTTCTACAAAATGTATTAATCATAGTCCGTGTATTAAATGAATTAAAATTAACAATACAATGACTATGATATATCGGTTTAATAAAGCTCGTTATATCAGAAATAATATTTCTGTTTATATTTGTGGTTTTATAGATAATAGGCATCATTGATTCAGAATTGACTATGGTATGCAAATGCAGATGAGGCTTCAATATGTATTTGGTTTTGTTGAAGCGTCTCTTCATTAATATGCATGATCATTTTAGCTTGTTTTTATTTTTGTTTCGCACGCTTTTTTTTTAAATATTCACAATGACTTAAAAATACAAACATTTATAATCTTTTCTTTAGTCGATTCTTCCAGTTAGACGAGCTTTCCGTCTCCCAAATTTGAAACTTAGTAAAGCATATACTAAAACAAGTAGAATGACCTTTCCTTAAGCTTATTAAAAAGTACATAAATTAATTGAACTAAAACACAATAGCTCTTTATCATAATCACAGTATTGTAAAGCTTATAAACTTTTTAATTCACAACTTTAACACTTGTAAAGACCGTAG
>CAJQZM010032217.1:4117-42940 GCA_907164665.1 Colias nastes | reverse complement strand
CTGTTACAAATGACCCGAAATTTTGTGTCAGTATCTCCCGGCCTATAAGATGTTATATTAATATACCAAATACATACATTATTTGTGACATTTTAGTAATGGTTCGGTCACACTACCAACGACTACGACGACAACGACCAAAATTCCCATCCAGACAAAATTGGTTCAAAATAAAATATTAAAATTTCCCGTCATACTGGTACTCGTAAGAAAGAAAATTCGAGGTCAATTAATAAAAAAATAGGTTTTTTGCGATTTTCGCCGAGACGGTAAGCTAATCATATAATTACCTGGGACCAAAATTGTAGATCATAATATAATTATCTATAAAAAACTTCTAATACATTTTTTTCTAGGAGCCACCGTTTCTACGAAAAATCTATGTTTTCATTTATTATTCGCAAAAACAAAAATTCCAATCATCAGAACGACAGGAAATTTTAATATTTTATTTTTAAGTGTGTTTTTCACAATTTTGTTAAATTGCGACTGGATGAAAATTTTGTTTGTGGTCGTCTTCGTCGTTGGTAGGGTGAACAAATCCTTAGCGAAATATCGACAATTGACAATTAAAATAAATGACAATCAGTATCGCTAGCGTATCTTAATCGTGTGTGATACCATAGGATACTGTAATATTTTATATTAGAGAATCTTAACATAAAATATTATAGTATCTTCACCGTGTGTGATGCGCATTATAATAGTAAAGATCCGAAAACGTCGTTGTGGTAAATTGCTTTCTAGTGAAACTTAAGATTTTATCAGTAAACTGGTTTTTACAGCAGTAACATATAATAAATTAAATGTCTTTGATTAATTATTATTGATGCGATTTTAAAACTTGTCAAGGATTGAGAAATTGACTAGGTATTTGCTTAATGCTTATAATGTGTAGATTTGAAGAAGATTGAAGTAATATCTAAAGTGTAATTTGAACACGAACAGACTCTCATCTATTCATGTTAAAGACATTGCTGCCGATAACGTAACATTGTATTCTAGGTAAACTCATTGTGTTGTAAATTAGAGCTTAAAGCTGGATTCAATATCATTGAATATTGATGTGCTCAGTGCTGTGGATGGGTGGCGTTATTTGAGAAGATTATGTGTACCTAATATGCGTTGTGGAATCTCGTGTGTTTAGTATTAGTATGGTATTAGGTAAGTGTCTCTTTACCAAAGAGAGACCTTCAAATGTTATCGGGATTCCTAAAATAAATCAGTCTCAATCCCAAGGAAGAATTGAAACACGCTTTTGCTCGCCGATAAAGCTATCTTTCAGTAAAGTTATGCGCCTGATAGGTCCCCGTTACGTTCGGATCTCCGCTCGCAGAGTATAGGAGCACAGTATTACCATATAAATAATATTGTAATACTGTGATAGGAGTATGATTAAATAGAGCCACATGTCTACGTACACGTTAAATATATCTTCTGAATTTCATCAATTTGACCGGCCGTTGTGACTGACGCTGCACAAGAAGGTAACATTTATTAGGGTAAGAGCTGAGTGATCCGTCATCCGTGCTCTGTAATGGTTCTCCTATTCGATTTTAGCATCCTTGTACAATTGGATACGTGAAAAACTTTCTGGTTCTATCAAATTTGATCAATATTAGATAGATAGAACCTAAGTGATACTTGTAGCTATTATATTACAAGTGCCTCTTCGTTGCATCTTTATTTTCTTATTATTGTCTATTTGCTTCTTTCTTGATTTATTATGACGGTGAGAGGAAATATTTTCAAGTGGTTTATTATTATAAATGCTGCATAATACTACGCGAGGGCGTTGTTTTTTTCACTTCACTACTCATTGAAAATTATTTCTTATTCAAATGCAATTTTCCTGGTAACATTTATATAGAATTTCATTTCCTTTTAAAACATGAAGGACGTATTCTTGTTGTATTATAAAATATATATTTGAAATTTTCTTTCAATTTCAATATTTTACAATAAAAATAAATTTACATTTCTTAGAACTCACTATTGAAACGGATTACTCCACAGTCGCATCAATAAACCTTTCAAAAGTTTTCCCGCGCATTTTTCTCCAGAGAATATTATCAAGAGCACCGCGACTGCAACGGCTCTCTTTATGCAGATAATATTATTTATTGGAGATTGGTTTTAAATGCGTGTACAAAATGGCACGGCATTGTCAGGAAAAACGATTTACTTATTGTCTTTTCTACTTCAGCTAGTGAGATTAATAGGTATGTCTGTTTCACTCAGTAGGTAGTGTACTCAAATCTGGTCATTGTATTTATTCATTAAAGGCAGACCCTCGTTGTGCGTAAAAGAGAATAATTTAAAATATAAATACAATAAAACGTTATTCTGTGACTGTAATTATGGTGGTTATTTAAAGGTTTCATTGAAGCTTAACTTACGCCGGCTGACGGTTTGCAATTCAATTAAAATTGCACGCATATAATAGGTGGGCATTCAAAGTGCCTATAAGTCCTTAATTAACCCGATTAATTCAGAAGCATATTCCGCAATTGTTCCGCTATAATGATTAAAGTACATATTCGCTTTCGTCGTCAAGCGAAATATTATAATTTCGAATTTGTTTAATATTCATTACTTATTATGTACATTGTACATATATTAAATTATGTAAAACATTTTTTATTTTATTTTATGTGCATCATAGTTACTACTACAAAACTATAAATTATTAGGACATCACTATTGTTTTCTTCTTATATTGTGGAGCTTTTTAAAAAGAGAAATGAAAAATGGAAAACAAAATAACAAAATCTCTTTGTATGTAAACAATTATATAAATACGGACAGCCTATTTCAGCTTTTACACGGTGATGTGAATGCCTTTAAAGGGTCCACTGCAATGCAGGTGTTTCGCACAACGAATACTTTCGGAAAAATAAATTTACTCCGATCGAAAATTGTAAATTGAATTTTTATTTACTGAGAAATTTTATAAAATCACATGTAAACTATATACGATATATATACGATAATAATAATTAATAATTAATGTATCATTAAATATGAGACAATCTCAAAGAGATTGCTTATTTATTTTATTAACTTGAATACAAATAAGTTGATACAATTAATGTGTTAAATGTGTATATTTGACAAATAGATATTATCTAGGTATTGGATATACGGAGAAACTTTTAATGAAAACATTGTGAATTAGATTTAAATTATAAAAAATAAGTGTTTATTAAAAAGCCGATAAATAGCCGATAATATTTTGTTCAATGGGAATTTGCACATACAATATAATATATTATGCATAATATCTTTTGCCAGTATTTATTTATTAATGCAACGGGCTATTACTTACCTTCGGTTTGACAAGTTGAGGATTATCACAGACACCCATATAAGCAAATTTAATGCATATAATATAAGAATAATAAAATTTTACTTCATTAGCACTAAAGAAAAATATTCAATTCTTACTGTGTTCCTATTTGTTGAATATTTGCAAAATGTTCATTTCACCTGAGAAGTAAATAAACCTTATAATAAATTGGAAGCTCAGAAAAATCATAAACCATGTTTAGTATCTTTTATAAATATATAACGTAGAAAAAGAAACTCCGTAGTAACGAGAAAATTGTATAAATATTTGTTCGAAAATTGTAGATGAGAATTTTCGGGTCTCAATTATGTGCGCTCTAATTAATTGTGAATGTTTCAGCTAAAACCAATTGTTATATTCAGAAGTTTGAATAGAAACCAAAGTTACATTAAAACTCTACAAATATGATTATTCCTTATTCTGTAAGGTAATTAGTAAATATATTACACGGTAGTCACCGTTGTTTAAGATAATTTTCTGTTATGTTAGATAAGAAGCAAAACGGAAATCAACGGTAGAACTCACCTTTAAAGTTCGAAAATTACCAAATACATAATATTTTATACCGTATGCTCCCGAAAATTAAATTAATGTAATTATGACCGTTCAAAATACCTCTGTAAAATGCCGCAATGTAACCGACAAGCTATAAACCCTAAAGTTCTAGAGACATTCATCTCAAACTTAATGTTTTGCGCATTGCGTAAAAAGGCCGTATTACGCGTACCTATTTCCTTACCTTAAAGAGATAATTAAATTACAATTACAAAATTTAAATTGGAAATGTTATAATTACAGTTAAATGAAATTTAATCAAACTTCGCTTCAACTTATTACTAATATGGTTAGGTTAAGCCTGTGTACCTGTCTAATATTGATCTTGAGAATTGAACATTACTTTATTAAATTGTTTGTGGAGCGTTGGAATAGTTTAGACGCCAACTTTCCGTAGGATGGAAAATGAGATTCACATTTAGTTTAGTCGACATATTTTTGCTCAATTCTCGCGTTTATTCTTCACGTATTCTCACACACGAGTGTGGATATGTAAATATTTACAGTGATCTTGATATAGGGTGCGAAACATGTGCAATAAAAATGAATGGTGACAAGTCTGCTTCGTGTTTTAATCTTTTAATCAGGTTGAAAGTCTCGTTTCGCGTATGGATATAACCCGTTCGGCCTGTTTGCTTCATTAATTGAGTTTTCTCTTTAATCCTCCAGGCAGACAGATTTTTCCCGTGTCCATCGAAAACAGGATCACCGTATCACGTAAATGGCTTACTCCAAGTTAAATAAACATTGAGGCCGTTGCCTGCAGCCTGTCGTACCGATGTTTATTGGATCTAAATCCAAAGCACAAATGTCGAGAATTAAACCCGTCGGGATCTTAAACCGTACATGATGTTCTTTTCTATATTTTATCTTCACGCCGGCTTCACGTACCTATCGATATCATATTGGATGTATACTGCAGACTGAAGTAGTTACTTTTTAATTAAAATTTATATAACATAATTTTGTTCACAAGAAATCATTTTCAAGCAGGAAAAATTGTATCTACACAAAGAAGTTTACAAAGTTTACTTTCTTATTGTCGTTTGTATAAACAAGGAAGGAAGTATTGTGAAATAAAAGGCACCTGTATAAGAAACCTTTGAATGTCTTGATTGCTGAAATTGTAAACTTTTGAGGTATTGTTTTACCTCTTGAATTTTAATAAATTACGTTTGCACGGCTTCTATTAAATTGATTGAGAACGAACTATAATTTGATATGCATTGAAAAGTTCTGCAAAACCCATAAAGCAAATATTTGCTTAAAAAGGAAGTTTTCTTAAATATTTATATATTTTATATATATTTTCAATTAAACCTCTCAGTAAGACTTCTTTAAGCTCTAGTAAAAGCACATTTAATACAATGGCTCATCGTGATACCGCGGATTACGTTTTTTCTGTTAAAAAGTTCTCAAAAACTTCGTGGCGTTCATTTTAAAATAAAAAAGTGGAATAAACAAGTTCCTGGAAAAGAGCGAATATTTTTCATTCATTCGAAGTTTATGTCACTATTGATTCTAAGTCCAATTAAGTATATTTGCCCGCTTCTTGTTGTTTATTATTTACTTGAACTCCGGCTTCAAGTGTGTTGCTAGTCGCGTGAGAATGTTTGCGTTTAGATTAGGTATGACTTGACAATAATTAATTAAAACTTACTACGACTACATTTATTATACAATTGGTCTCTTTCTATTATCACGCCGGCCGGTGAAGGTCGACCTATGTTCGGATCTTCTACTATTATTGCACGTGCAATATTAATAATTATTATCAGCAAACATATATGTTAATGGTTGCTTGTCGACCCACTTAACCCACGTTATATGCATTTCATTAATACGCAATACTTTTGTACAAAATTATAAGACACACAAGAGTTTGAGAGTTAAAATAAAATATTTTTCGATATGTATCGAACAAAAATCCAACTATTGCGTATTATTTAATGGTTTTATAACATAAAAATATACCATACCAAATATTATGGCAACATCATTCCAAATCTTGCTCCAATATAAAATCAGACAGACAATATAAATTTTACTATACATATTTTCTTCTTACAATGTCAACAATATAACGTAGCATACTCGAAATTTCAATACCGGAACAAAATCTTTATAAAGATTCGAATATTGCAAGCTTGCCATACAGCAGTATGCAGGCTCTTTGTTCAATGTTAATATTTTGTTTGAGGCTCGTCATAATTGCATTGTGAACGAAACATCAAAGTCTGTAGCGATACCAGCGATACCTTGATCGTCGATCACAATGAGCTACAGGTAAATTAGCTTGGAGAAATTTTTGCATATGTAGTGGTGTGTATATTACTCAGATCTTGGAGCGCGTTTCCACTATATCGTTCTGGCCTATACAAAAATGTTTCGATATCCTAACATTACTATTTAATTTTATACTTATTCCTAGCAACACTTTTGTTTTCAATAAAAACAACTTTTAATTTGAAAGAAAATGGTTTTGACTTTATAAAAAAAATATATCATTCAATTTCACGTCCTTGAGCAAACGACAAGGCGACTACCGTGAAACAATAAAATATCGTGTCCATTATAATTTGTTTCATAATTAATATTTGACCATAATAATTACGAAACAAAACAAATAAATAAATCGTCACTTGATAGTGGAAAGTGGAAACACGCACAAAACCAAAATAAACCAGTTTACGCTGTCCGCAGGTGCCAAATGCAGTTGTTTGGTACCGTTAGAACATAAAGCACACATTTCATTCAAAAATTATAATTATTATGTACGTAGTTTAATTGATAAAGGAGAATGACCACGGGTGGTATCGGTAAAAAAAGGAGAATGACCACGGGTGGTATCGGTAAAATTTGAGTTGTGCCACGTATTCGTGATATTGTTAATTGCTATTTGTATTTATAATGATCATATGTATCACTATTAAGTCTTAATTATACCGGATAAATTGAAATAATATTAAAAGTTTGTGTTTTGAAACATGTATGACCACGTATGGAATCGGTAAAATACTAAGGCCCTGCGCAGACGACAGATAATCCGTGACGCACTTTTTAGTCTGTGAAAATAGAACCTATGCAATTATATGTAGTAACGCACACGACGCGCAAAAAGTCCGACGCACTAAAAATCCGTATAATTCGGGCAGACCGCACCGCGCCGCGGCGCGCCGCTCCGCACAAAAAGTGTGTGAAAAAAATTGAACGTTTGCTTTAACGCGCGCTAACGCAGACGGCGCACACTTTAGTCTGTGCTTTAGTCGGCAATCTGCATTTGCTAGGGGTGGACGTAACGCACGTGATCTATTATCATGGCGCCAGAGGTATAGGTAGAATGTAGTAACAGACATTTTATAAAATTTGAAAAAATTTGCCGGATGTTGTTTCAAAATTGAATGTGTAGTATGGAACTGTCCCTTCAGTAATCTTTCCGAAAGTATAGGATGTACCCAAAATTCTCTATTTCTTCTTTTTTTTCTGCACTTCATGTACAAAATAATAGGTTCGCGATCTCTGTATGATTTCCATAGCGTCTACGTCCCTACAGCTCTGCCGACAAAATGATCGAAGATGTGCGTCGTGTGCGTTGAGTCTGTGAAAAATCCGCGACCGACTTTTTGCGCGCCATGCAGACTTTTTGTGCGCCGCAGACTCGATCGCCCAAAAAGTGTGCCGTCTGCGCAGGGCCTAATTGTGTCACGTGTTCGTGATATTGTTAATTCCTATTTGTATTTATAATGATCATATTTATCACTATTAAGTCGTAATTATACCAAATAAATAGAAATAAAAGTAAAAGTTTTTGTTTTGACACATATATCTATCTCTCTTGCAAGCGTCCTGCGTCATATGTCATAGTTTCTATTTGAAATGAATCTTGAATGAATGTGTTCGACGCTAAGGTTCGACGCAATGTTCGACGTAATTTATTTTGAAATAGGTAATGTTTATTACGATTTACTTTTCACATTTGTCTTGTAAATTAAAATATTACCTATGTAATAAATGTAAAACTTAACGTTCATCGTTAGTTTAAACTCGATAAAGTATTTTTTTGAAGTGTTGAATAAAACTATTGTTTTATTTTTATTGTCGCGAACTGCGGCTTATTTATATAAAAACTTTAATCGTTTCTAAAAGTACTAACATCAAGCTTTAAATTGAGCTATATTTCATCTTGACACAATAAGTTTGATTGCGATACCAAGTGCCATAGTCACTTGGGCAATCTCCTTTTGTATTTGTTGATTGTTGTTATTATTTGTTATTATTGTTATAATATTTGTTGAAGTGTTTAATTTGTGTGTAAGTGTTGTAACTTTGTATTGTTAATTCAAAATGGCTCCAGTGTTAAAACATGGTCGAGGCAAGCCTTTGACTTCTCAAACTAAAGAATTAAACTTTAAATGTCGTTTCTTTTTCAGGTTAGTAAATTTTTCATTTTAGTAACATTGTCATTTTGTAAAATCATGTTCATTTTGTAAAAGTTATACGTATGTTAAATGTGTAAATATTAAATTAAAGTCTCATCTTTTTCAGAGGAGAAACACATATAGTTTAATTTAAAATCCCATATTTATATAATATATATATATATATATAAAATAAAAACTAAAAATAAAATGTTGTTTTATTTTATTTGCTGACCATACACTACTACAAACGCAAAAATTTCTCCAAGCTAATTTACCTGTATGCATATATTTATGAAGTCTTTGAAACTCGTGTGTCGTGAGATCAATTTCGAGCTTCACCGCTCTAACGTTTTGTCCGCACGACCGCGCGCACTGATAACTTGTATTACTTTGTTTGATGCACCTGCCTTTCTGAACGCTAGGGAATTATATCGCTTATCTAGCCAATCGTTCAGCATAAATCGTCCTTAAGTTAATTTAATTTTAAACAAGTAAATAAAGTCAATGCACACACTTTTAACGCAACAAAATGATTAAGTTTAACGATTAAATATTAATTAACACAAATCATTCACCGTATAAAGTGTAGTTAACGTTCAATTTTACTTTCAATTTCGTAGAAATTCGAGACGCTCTACAATACTATTCATTGATAGTGTGAAATCAATAGCATGAATTAACCATGTTCTCACTTCGTTTAATTCAATATAAAGCAGAAGCGTTTACGGGAAACTTGATACCTAATTCTGCAATCAGCTTCGAATGGAGGTAATTTATAATTAAATCAAACTACCAATGCTTAGTCTGGAGACATTTAACGTTATTAATATATTATATTAAAAAGTCTTTAGGGCTGGTATTGTATACGTTTTAGAATATTTATGCTATATTGAACAGGTACAGGTACATTTCATTTTATACATTTTCATAAATGCCGCACTAAATGGCGCTAATTTGTTAGAACTCTGCTAGAACCCCATAATATTTTAAGAAAACTCAGCCATCTAACCATAGTTCATAGACAAAAGAGCACGCACCCTCCATTCCCATTCTAGTACCCTTAGTTTAACCGTAGAGCTTAAGTCTAATATGATTGTTACAGGTATGGAATACACGTACGAGGAGGAAGAAAGCAGCGACGCGGACCGCGAACTCCGGCCCTTGGCCCGGCGAACCGGCAAGCACATTGCAGCCGGCGAAGAACGGCCAAGGATCAATTCTAGTCAACAAACCACACCAATCGACGGTAAGTCGCCTACAAAATGTACAATTCATAACTCCATGGCATTTCACGTCAACAGACCCTCGACTAGAGAGACCTCGGTTTTCATCCCTTGTTGTATTCCAACCACTATTTTGATGGCTCGTTTTATTACGCGTGGCCAGATCCGTAGCACCGTGAATGCTTAATCCTTCAGTTGTTGTTTCGGAAAATGGTTGCGCGTTATGAAATGCTTTCATATAAATTTTTATAGAATCAGACCACGTTACGTAGGGAAATTATCATAGCATTAAATATCATCGCTTAGTTTAAAGCAATGATTTCCATTTTATAAATTAAAGGCGTTGAATGTTTGCGGATACTTGTAGGTACATGCAGAAAAACATTTTCTAAAACAAGATTATATTACTACACGGTGTCCTGTAACTTGGCAATAAAATCGGATAGTTGTTTATTCGCTCTATTTTGTGGGTAAGATGTCGGCTTTCCTGGAAACCTTATAAAAGGTGCGTAGGTTCGTGATGACTTGCGAGACAAATTTATTTGTTCAAGTATACCTATTAATGTTGTTTCACAAGAACATCACTTTCGAAATCAATCTATAAAACCTTAACCGTTGGTAACACTTCGGTAACGGACAAGCCAATAAAATAGATTACATTTAAATTTTACGTCTTCGCTTTTATTGTGCGGGCAGCCCTTAAATGTCAACGGATAACCAAACATAAATACCACGGCTCAACGCCGCAGCTGCACGCCGAATATAATCTCGTAAAAGCAATTACACCGATGTGGATTTACTCTGAACTTCAACAATATTTTTGGTCCGATGTATTTACATAGACATCTATCACTGTTTGTTTAATAATGAAATCACATTTGCTTTATTTACGGCACATTACGGCTTATACAAAATTAAGATTTTATTTTTAATCTCCGCAATGTTTTTTGACAAAAACTACCACAGTATATTTATCTCGATAGAGCTTTTAATCTAAATTTTTCTACCCCTTAACACAGCTTTAATACTTACAGAAAGTTCTAAAATATCAGTGGCCATTCTAATCTATAATGGTCACTTCGACAATAGATTCTCAACTGCAACACCGACTTCTCATAAAAGTTGACTTTGCAATTCTCTCTGCAGGCGCTCTATCTCTAAAATATGTTGTTATTCTAAACTTCAATCTTCCTCTAAAATAAAAGTTCCAGTGGTTTGTTATACTACTTCCTATCTATATAGAAGAGTTGTAGCAAAGTATACAAATTATATAAATTGAGATTCATATTTTTAAGCTATTGCATAGCTTCTATCGCGGGCCTTGAGCGCGGGGACCGAATCCAGAAATTGCGTAACGAAAAACCTCACGCTCCCCACTCCGACGGGCGTGGAGGTGTGGCTTGAAGGCATAGCATGCAATAGCTTTACCGCGGCAGTCCCCGAGTGCCACACGTCTTTTTTTTTTAATTAGAAGATATAGTTAACATGTATAATTTTAACGTATTGAGATAGTTTATTTACACAGAAATCTTCGCTCCCTTGTATGATTATCTAGCTTTTTACAAAGAATAAAAATCTACAATAGTTACATGTACTTAATATACTTCAACCGAGGGCATTCCAAGCCTCGCAATGCGTCTGGATAGCTCTAGATTGGTATTCCGCAGACCGCATACAGAACTATTTTATTGTAATCTTATTTAAATGTGGCAATATAGCATGTTTGGTTTATAAGGTTTCAGAGACACAGTTTATTTATAAAACAGAATTTCGTGTTATAAAAAAACGACGCACATAAGTTTGAAAACTTTGTGACGCATGGGGCTCAAAGGGCTACTTTGATCACTGTTATCAAATCGTCTTTTTTAGCCACAAATCTTTCTTAAATATCTAAATTTATCAAACTTTTATTTAGTATTTTCGTTCATGTTATTGTTTATCAGAAATTATAGAATTGCATTTGTAGGTTTACATTATATAATATATATTTAGTTTAAAATATATATTATTTACCCATTTCATACCGGTCTAAGCAAGTTACGTCGCCGACAATACAAATGCTGAAATGATATTTTACCGCACCAACACCAATTTACTTCAAGATAACCTTATTTAGCACCACAAGTTAGAAACCGCACCTAGCTTTTAAAGAAATGCACGGAAGCAGTACATACATTTTCTAAAATAGTTGCATACGTAGAATTAAATATGTGTTTCTAATGAAACTTGCAACGTGTACAGTAGTACAGCCGTATACATATAGTATACATATAGTATACATATAGTATTTTTCTGCTTGAAATTGCGGTAATAATATTATGACGATCAATTTCTAGAAGAACAAACACTGCTTACTAATGGTTATTTACTGCTTACTTTGTATAATGATGTTAAATGTTATAATTTTCACAAATTTAAATTGATCAAACATTTTACTGATCTCTTATTTCACCGTCAATTTTGTTTGGCTGAAAATGACATTATTATCGGATATCACAGAGCGAGATGGATTTCATAAATATATTCGATGCATAGAACAAATTTTTATGATTTTGGCTGAGTATTAATTTCGGATTCCTAGAAGTGAACTCAATATTTACATGTTGATTCTAACTCTAAAAAAACGAAAATTTTGTATGGAACTCACCGTCACTGATTGTATAGGAACATTAAAAAGTATAAAAGTATACTTTGTACTGAGTTTTCTTTATCTGTACCAAACAAACGTTTCGAAACGGGTCGTTTGTTACCTGTCATGAGGGTGATAATGTTAACAAAGGTTTCCCAACGTTTATAATTTATAAGCTTATAATTTGTTTTGGGATTGAAAAGCGTGCGTTCAATGTTGAGTTCTCTACGTGATCTGTGCTAAAAAGACCATCTCAATATCGCTGAATCGAATTTCCCCCATTTCTTCTTTGCCTTTCTACGTAATTTATTTAATAGTCGTTTAAGAAAAAATCAATCAAATGCTCATTGCATTGCTATTTCATTTTTTTATTTAAATTTTAATAATTAAAAATGTCTAAGTTTTCTATATCTATATCAAATTTCTGTATCCATATACCTATTCTAGATCAAACTACAATTGGATTAGAAATTCTGACCTAAATGGTCTATCTGCAACGTAGGTTTAGGAGTACATCAGTGGGTTTGATCTTCTAGAGATGGGTTAGTTAGGTCAGTGTTGCATGCTCGACTGAGCGAGTGCATTGTATTGCTTGCGATGGGCAGTGAACATGCGATCCCTTGTTATTAACACTAATGCACTGTCAACTCTCACAAAGGAAAATTTTAAATTCGAAATAACATTTATTCACCGCATTAAAATGTTTTTGCAGTTATTAAGAAAATAACGTGTTTAATATTGGGCTCCCGTGAGGCATTAAATTATCAAGTGGGTAAAGCTGCGGCTTGCGTATATTTGTATCACGCTGCAGTTTTTATTTAATGCTGTATTACTACAATATGCATACGTAAATAAAACAATATAAGTATACTTTTTTGAGCTTTCCCCGTTTGATTATGCAGTAATGGGTTTTATAACTGATAAATGGATGTTCCAAAAGTTGCATAATAT
This sequence comes from Colias nastes, assembly GCA_907164665.1. Classification (NCBI taxonomy): domain Eukaryota; kingdom Metazoa; phylum Arthropoda; class Insecta; order Lepidoptera; family Pieridae; genus Colias; species Colias nastes. The sequence continues at coordinate 29,812 of CAJQZM010032217.1, read as the reverse complement.
TGTTTCATTCTCTTTACACAGAATATATTCCATTTATCACGTGCAGAAAGAATGATTCGATGAGTCTGTGAATATAAAGCATAAAAGCTAAAACGTGTCGCACAACGGGAGTAATTTAAAATCTATAATCTGGTTACAATTTTATGTTGAAATTCAAAACAGGCGGAATAAATGATGAAACGTGCGTCGACGGTGCAAATACGATTTAACTGATGTTGCCGTCACAGGCAAGCAGAGGCAAAAAGTCGCTTTGGCGTTCACGCCATACGTGTTTTAGCACCTTTTTTTGGAACTGACAGAATTGAATTAAAGTCTACCTTTTGCATGCTATGGGGTGTTTGATGTGTGCACGTAAAATTGGTAGGTGATATCCAATTTCAATTTGAAGTATAGGATATTTTTAAAGTAGCTAAATTAAATAAAAATGATGAAAAAATGAATCTACCGAAACAGGGTGTTAGGATTGGTAAATAATTGTAATATTTGTAATATAGAACTGCATCATTAATATCTATTTCTATAAAGGTTTCTCTACTACGCTTCTTTACTATTTAGATGGACGGACACAACGAATAAACGATGCTCTTACGTTGAAACCGGCTTGTGAAGTCTGCTACAAAATATTTATATTAAACAAATGCTATTTTATAATTGCATTAGAACATGTTACATGATCACTTATGTAAACCTGAAGCATCATAATATTACCTTAATAGAATGGATATTACGTAAGAGACAGTTCAAGCGTTTTCACGGTAATGACGAAGATATTTTAAAGGTCGCCTCGTTTGAATAAAAATATAATGTAGAAAAATTACGAGCGCTTCAAATTATAATATCATGACTTGGCGAAAATGATGGATAGGTTTTTAATAGTGAAGCGAGAGTAGCTTTTATTCCATACGTATTAACGGCGCTTATAGAATAATTTGAACCCTTAAATTTTCATATTTAATCGTGAAGGAAAGTTATCAGCAATGTTTTATTTAGGAACAAATGTCTGACCTACATACAGGGAGTAACTTATTTAAATATTAGGGGTTGTGCTTTCAGAAATTATGAAGGGAAAGGTTTTTCAATTAATTTACCCTAGTTACAGATTTTAGAATTTTAATGGATGTTTTGTTCAGCAGTAGTTTGTGCAAATCATTACAAATGATTCTGTTTGTGGCGCGTTTGGGATGGAACAAAGTGCCCTCTGTCAAATTATCTTTCCGAGTGGTCGACAAACATTGCCTTACTGATTTCCTAGTACGGATTCTATGTTTACGCGCTCGCCGGTGCACCGACGGCGCGGCGGCCAGTCAAAACGATCCAAACGCAATCCTGGAAATTTGTGTATCCGATTGATCTGTGTGCTTGTGATGGTATTTGTACTTCAAAGTGGAATTCTTCTTTCGAAAATTGATTTCAGGTAAAGTTAGGGATTTAATGTGATCCTATCTGTGAGTTTCAAGTGAGATATTATGAGTTTGTCAGGATTAGAGGTGAAACGGTGGATGCATTTTTGACCGATTGATTGATTTTGGCGAGATAATCTTTCTTGTTATATCTAATTATAAGGATATTTTTAAAAAGAAGATTTAAAAAGAAAAGGAAACGAAAGAAACATTTAGTTAGCTACTTGATTGGTGCTTAGTCACATGTGAACACTGAACACATTCGAATTATCCCTCACATAATACGTGTGCTCCAAGTAGGACACCAGCGAGGAAATTATTACGGATATGAGTCGTTTCTGATGGGAACAACGATTAACTATCTGAACAGTTGCAGTGAAGTAACAGGCTTATGTAACGTAGTTACCTTGATTGGAGCTCCCACGTTCGCCGATTCATACCGTAATGTAATTACTAACATGTGATGTTAGCTTAGTAACTAATTAACATCCCTGGTACCATAATTGAGAGTGAAAAATTAAAGCGCTGAAAGTGTTTAATCTTCTGCTTTCCTGGTAAAGACGATGCCGCGGCGTTTATGAGCTGTAACCTGGGACGGCGGACGGCGTCGTGTTCAGTGTAGAAAGTAACTACTTCCCCGCTTGTTTATCCTTTTTAATGCAGATTTCTTAACGCTATAATGCCTTTTTAATGAATATAAAAATGCTGTGCCGGTATAAGATAAATAGAGGTAATTATTCGTGAGAACTTCACATTAATAATATTATTATACAGCGCATTGGTTTAGCATTTGCACGAATAGTGGGTGCAATATATTCCTCAATCGACTCTAATATGTCCGGCTTGATTGGAAGGGATTATCCATAGATCATAACGGCCATTCAACAAATATTGAATATTGCTGTGAGCATTAATAAAATACGTTTTATTTACTATTTATTGCTCGTAGTATTGAAACTATTCATATTTCCAATTATTTATCCGCCAAATACTTTCAGATAAAAATTTGGAAGCTATGTTTAACAACTTTTTCTAAAATTGAATTTTACAATCTAAAAAAATATATTCCGGCTCTAATCCGACAATTCTTTATGCAAACAGTATAAAACATGTGAATTGAACGAATATAGCAAAATAGAGAGTAAAACAAAAACTTGGAAAAAAATGTAGGTACCTAGTAGAGTCAGAAAAACTTTTCAGGGCAATTTAGTCATTTCATCCACACGTCGGGACGTCGATTGTTCACATATTGCGATGAAATATTTCATTTGTCTGCGACTATCTGGGCTCTTTTTATGGCACTGTACTAGATATTTATGGACGAGTGTTTAGGAATCCTTGCGATTAAACTTTTAATTTAATTATAGAAGTAAAGCTAGCGTATATTCCGGCCAAAGTCAAATAACAAATGATAATAGTCTATCGAGGTTAATTTTAAAACTAAATTGTCTCTGAGTTATGAACAAACCATGAGATTTGGCACTCGTCCAATTTTTCTATATCCTGTAAGCTATTTTGTCACTATGAAAAATATTTCTTCGCGAGCTCAGTATTTGTACTACAAGTGATTAGAGCTTATAAGAGTTATAGGGTCGCTCGGTGGTGAATGAGGTACTTTAAAATCTAAAGTGTATATTTTACTGGGCATTTAAGATTGATTGCCCATCCAACACTATGGGTGATAAACGGCCGGACATTCTCCGGTGAGTATGGGGTGTTGGGAAGATGAATGAAGTGCTAGGCTCCATCTTAATTGCTGACACATTTGTATTGAATGACAGGTATAATGGTGATGTGACTCGCGGAGCAGTAGTTTATAGTGCACTTACTCGCTACTAGCTTATTATGGCCGCAATAAACTTTTATGTACCTATTTTCCGCGCAAAAACGAGTCAAAACTTTTATACTGCTTTACTTTAGTTTCGCTGTAATAGATTATACTCTATTTCATAATAAATATTTTATCGAATCTTACCTTCCGATTATTGTACTGAATAAGGAGAAGAAAATATTTTCTGTATAATCATATTTGTAAAAAAGAAATTATTGTCAGTGATGTGCTGCTAAACAATAAAAAAATTGATCATTTATATTCAATTTTTATTGTTAAATTTTGTATTAAAATTTTCCAAACTATACCCAGGCGAATTAATTTGCTTTGTCAATAGAGAGTTAGTAACGGGATGTACTCGTATGTTGTAGTTTGAACCAATTTCCTCGTTATGAACTTTCTCCGTGAATAATAGTTTGTCGTAATTTACGGTCCATCCAATTTGACAAAACTAACGAGTCATATTAGCTAATAATTCTGTTTACTTGTATCGTTATTGGAAATATGAGGTCGGGGTATTGCTGCCAATTAAACAAATTTAAACAAGCATGAGCTGTTTAACATTCTCGGCCTATTTCATTATTAGTACCATTGACTAAGTAATCTTTATTACATTTCGCCTCGTTAATTGTTTCCTTGAGATTTAAAGTGAATTTTAATTACTTATTTGTGTTGTAAAATTGGAAGGGATCGGGAAAGTTATAAAGCCGAGAGCCATAAAAGTGGAACTGATTTAAAGCATTCGATTGTGAATACAGAGCGAGTCGTTATTGGCTGGCTTTAGAAGCTTTGTCGCTCGCAGGAGGTCAGTCGAGATAAATTTACTCACACCCGATAGGTATGCGATTGGTGTATCGGATAAGCTGATGATGCTCAGAATACTGAATATAGCGCGCTCTCAGGTCGGACAAGCGTTTAATCACAAAACCGTGATCAGCGTGGAATATCAATTTTAGTATCCGATATAGCGAGCGAATAAGTAATACTCCTTCGTTACATTCGACCGTCTGCTGCCGAGTATACAAAGTTTCATAGAATATTTTGAAATTCATTGTTCCATCGTCTTGCAGTCAAACGTTCTCGAAACTAATAGGAGCGCTCATCAACGCTTTAATTAAAGTTTGTTAAATGCTTTAGAAAGTGCGACATATTTCACGGTGACTTTTAAGAATTTTAATCACGAATTTGAACGGACGTTCATTTCCTCGACTACAACAATACGTTATTGAAATGAAAAAACAATATTCTACTATTTATCTTGTATTTGTCTACTTTGTGCTATTTTAACTACGAAACGATACTTCACAATTGAACATCTCATTATAAGAAAAGAGCTTATATCTCGATGGATCTCGGTTTCACAATAAAAATGATATATTTTCAATAAATTGTAGCTGAACAATAATGAAAAGGAATAACTAAGGAAAAGGTAATATTTTATGAATATCATTTATAGAGCTTCGTAATAATTCTAGTCTCGTAATGTAAACGTAACGGCATATATCAATAAATTTAATAAATGGGCTGAACATCACACCCAAAATAATTATCCCTTCTCAAATATGCGTTATGAACGAGAGTATGTACGTGCCGATAATAGTATGGGGTTTAATGGTCGTTAACAATGTGAAATCGAATTTACATAAAAATTTGATGTCGGAGAATAGATCGCCTACTCGCATAAATGTTTCCTTGTTTTACGATTTACGACTAGGGCGGTTTGGGCGACCGGCTCTGTCCTTGACCGAAATAACTGGGTCACGAATAAATGGAAATTGTTTACCCTGATCATTACCGCACAATAAAATGGAAGTACTTAAGAACTATTGTAAACTTTTACGGTTATACTTTTTATAACAGAAGTATCTGTCTTTTTATAACAGTAGTATATATGGCTGCTATCGAATAACATCCACTTACTCGTATTTTATATTTATTTCTCATTCTGAAACAATGGATCGAGTCGCAAAAAATCATTCTCTCGTAACCGACCAAGAAGGCCTATATCAAATAACCAATAATATTACGTTCACATATTACGTACAACTTTGTATATAATATAAAAAGGCACTCGTTATCGATGGGGATTATATTCCAAAGTATCCTTGTGGGTAAGTCGGTATAGCTAAAATTTGAATACATTTCACATTCAAATTGCGTTCACAGTACAAATACGAACATCAAATAAACAGCGCTCAAGGAATAGTCCCTTATATTTTCCACTGGCGCAATATTTTGTATGTGAAAAAATACAGCGTAACTAGAAACTGGCGCGATGCCAAGCTCCTCCATCACCAATTTTCATCTGCCAGTTAGCGCAGGCTCCCCCGCCCGCCGCGGGCGCTCCGGCTGCGGTGCCGGAGGATGCGTCGCGGTGAGGACGCAGGGGTCTCGCTTCAATGGACGAACACTGCTGTTTTCAGGCTTTTGTTTTCGTCATTAGAACTATGCCAGTATGCCTCGGTACAGATTATCTCGTATGTGTTCAAAGCGACGTTTTTAGGTCTTAGACACTCAGGTAAAAGAGCTCTTTCAAGGAGAACGTAAACTGCTTTTCTTACTTATTAACTATATGGATTTTCAATCTTAGTATGGGTTTTTAACGTGATATAATTATTAATTAAACATTATTAATTTCAATATTCCTTAATGGTATTTTGGTCTTCTACAGACTAACTCTAATATTTTATATTAATTATTAAAAAAATAATCAATAGGTTAACAATGTACCTAATATAGGATTTATTAATGTATTAATATTAATCTGTAATCCAATAATTAAATCTTATTAACTTAATCGTATTATGTCTATATTTACAATTTATCACGAATACACGATCGGTTGAAGGTAATAGAGTTCAAGATACACCTACGCGAAGATACTTCAGCGTTATTTACATTTTATTACAGAGATTGCGAGAGATAAGCGTGAGAGAGTAAGAATAGTGAACATAAATTTTGTTACGAATGAGGTATTAAGAGTACGTGGCCTTGCGTAACCTAAATCTTCTCGTGTGTGAGGGAGGCACTTATACCCTCGCGATTCGTGATATTGCTCGTCGAATACTTTTTTCGTAAGATATCCTTATACGGTGTGGTGCGGATTAATCTTTTTAATTTTCAAGCTGCGCCAAAAGATACACCTGCGCGTATATCGACAGGGGAAGGTAGGCATATGCGGTCGAATTTCGATCCATGTGCAAAAATTTATCCACACCCATCCAAAGGGTCGGCGAGATGATTATAAGAGAGAACAGTTATTTTTTAATTAGATTTGGGTTGAAACAATAATATTTTATTATGATTTAACGCGAGTGTAAGGTATACATTAAAATAAAACGGTAAAAGGCTTAATAATTTAGCGATAAATAATATTATTATGAAGGAACTGCTCAAAAATGTATACACAATATAATTATGATAAACGAGTTTTTAACATATCTGCGCCACATTATGATCATCGATATATCATCGCTAAAAGTAAATACTTAAAAATGTTCTAATGAAACATTTTATTTTTAAGCAATAGCGTTTGTACAAATACAAAAATACGTTAACATTGTATTCGTAAAACTAGAAAGCGCCTTGGTGTTATATAAAAGGAAACAGTGAAAAGAGTTCAGTGCGCTTCACCACCTCGATTTCAACTCCGACATTGTTTCTATCAGTTCAGTAAAAGGTTTGATCGGAAACTTCTGTTAAAGTAACGTGGCTCGTACTAGGTTTTTTCATCCTTACACAAATGCACTTCTGTGAGCTGTAACTTTTGAGATATTTTTTGCTTTATAACTAGCTTTAGTTAATTAACTAGCTTCCTGCCCGTGGGTTAGCCCTCTTTTTCAAACACTTAGCAAATTATGTACTTAAACCTTCGTAGAGTATCACGCTATTTATTGGTGAAAAATAATGAAAGTACAGAACGACGCGAGCGCCGACTTTGCTATAATATGTTATGTAGTGATAAAACATATCTTTTAAACAATCATTAATAATAATTTATACATACTTAACAAATAAAATATAAAATAAACCAATAAGCAATGCATAATATATAAAATTTATATAATTTTACATTAATGAAATTCTTCATGCCTTGTTAATAAGTGCAGCAATGAGAAGCCTAATACAATAAAATTATCACGGATGCAGTTAGACAATGTCAGGAAAGCAGAAATATAATAGATTCGTAATTATATCCAAGATTCCAAAGGGCCTTGTCAGCAGTGTCGTAGGAAATGTGAAGGGTTTTATTAATTGGTGTAAATTGTAAAATGAATTCATTCGCATAAATTTTCGCGGTACCTGCTAATATTGTAATTTTCTTAGGAACTAATCTAAATTGCATGAGCTGGACGAGGATAAACTTCTCTGGTTCGTTTATGATCTTTTTATTTTATCTTGAATAGTAATAATTTGATTAAGAGGTACCCAATGTCATTGAAATTCAACTACTACAACTACCTACCGCTTAACAAGTATTATTTGATGTCATTTGATACTTTTTGCATTCGCATGTAAATAATTGTTGTGTATTGAATAGCGTCAGTGTGGTAATAGCATCATTAATTATTCGGGTTTACATTAACATTGCTGTAGGCTAAAGCTTTCAACTTCATAACGTTAGTTAAAATCTATATTCTGAATAAGCAATATGATATTATCAATTTGTATCGTAAATAGATATGTTATATTGCAATACGTTGGTAATTAACTGTAAATTAGAAACTGGATTTTATTTCATTTCCATGATTTTTTTCACTTTTAAAGTGAAGTCCCATGTCCCCAAGTGGGGTAAGGGGCAGATGCATTATACATCTGTTTCACTGATCGATTTTCTTTAGGGACAAGTAGGTGATCAGCCTTCTGTGTCCTGCCAGACCGAGACATTTTTTTTCTTCGTCTCCACCGGGAATCGAACCCAGGACCCCTCGGTTCTACGCTCACGCGTCAACCACTGTACCAAGGAGGCGGTCGTTTTCACTTTTAAATAAGACCAAATTATAAAAATATAACACTAAAACAAAGAACAAAATAGCCTATTCTATATATTGTAGTTTATAAATTAACATGTGTTTAATTTATAAGCACATTCACTAATCAGTTTAATGTTTGTCAAATCAAGATGTCTTAACTAAACCAATGTTGGATGCTAGTATTCAAGGTGCTATTAGCTTGATTGGCTTGACATTGGCTTAATTCCTAAGTAACAATAATTGTCACTGTGCAGGGGCGCTACTAACTAATACAATACAATTTAGCGTCTACAACAGTCCTTATTAGTGCTACAAGGTTTGTAGCACCGCTACGAATCGCCTGAGACAGCTACGCGATTCGTAGCTGCTGACTTCGCATTGCATTTTCTTTGGTTTAGATTTTATTGCGATAAAAATGTTTTGATAACTTTATTTTATTTCAAATAAAAAAAGATTTATTGTATTTACTTATGTGATATTTCTACTGTTTTGTATAACTGTATAAATAGCTTTGTTTGCTCAGTTTTCGTAACACAATATATATTCAAACTTTCAAAATCCTGAGAAACGGTAATTCATTTTAGCCAATCAATGTTATAAAATAAAGAGGTTAAATAAACAGCACATGAGTTTGTTAATGTAAATGCTGTTACTTGATTATCGTATATTGAATATCATCGATAATAAAGAGTAATGAAAAAATAATGGTATAAACAGAGCCGTTAATTTTAAGTAAACTCGATTAATACCATGATTGATTGCCCTTAGCGTGTAATATGATAATTAACATTTTGAAAATCATGTGAACCTACTATCTTCTCTGTTCACTTTTTAATCAGTTTGTCAATAGCAGTTCCCGGTTTGTATGAAGCATGAATATTTAACACTATACGTGATCAGCCGCGCTATTAATAATTTCGTTCCCTTTTGTGTCGTTCTTGTACGTGCCATGGTTATTACACAAAATAATAATAATCTTAGATACAGTTAGCAGTCCGTATATTATAGTAAATATAAAAATGGGGAACGCATGTTGTTTTGGAAATCGTGAGATGATTTTAGGTACAAAAAATTCAAAATCAGTTGCCGATCCTGAGTTGAAATTAATATAATATTGCAATCAGTGTGTTTGTGATCATGCCCACTGTAAACTGCAAGTTTAAATAACCAATTAATTAATTGCGATTCCAACCCACTGCAAAATGTTTAATTTCTGAGAAACGTTAGTTTAATTAAGGCTCTATAAGTCCCGGTATTACTGGTGACGGGAGTACTGCTAAACAACACGTAGTTCTATCGACATTGGTTCGTATAATTCTATGAATGAGGCAAATCGAGAACGGAGCGCTAGTTATAAATGAGTTTCCGTTGAGTCGCATGACGCGCAATATACTGGCCACTTCACGAGCGATGCATTCATTGGAATACTTCAATTACTCATACTACGGAATTAAACAAAATTACGAGTAGTTATGGACTTGCATGGTATGAGATGTTCACTTGTTAAATTGTATGACGTTTCAAATTTATCGCTTTACACGAAGTTGTAAGATATATCATTTTACCGGAATTCATATTTGTATTTAACAATACAAAATGCAGATATTCGTTCGTATATTCGACTTTAATTATGAACAATGGGATCGGAAAACACAACGGAGAATGAATTAAAATAAATAGCTTGTGAAATATCCATGCATATTTGTGTATAATAGATCTCTTTAAAGAAAATTCGTCACTGAAAACGAGTTCCTGATAATTTTGTATCGTTTTATAGATTATAGGTAATTTTATTTTATACTAGATTTCCGCTCGCGGCTTCGCCCGCATTTTCAAAGGAAAACCCGCATAGTTCCCGTTTACGTGGGATTTCCGGGAAAAAACCTATCCTATGTGTTAATCCAAGTTACCCTCTATATGTGTGCTAAATTTCATTGTAATCGGTTCAGTAGTATTTGCGTGAAAGAGTAACAAACACACACACATCCTCACAAACTTTCGCATTTATAATATTAGTAGGAATTAGTAGGATAGAACGTATAAATGTCTTCTGATTGCAACAGGATTTTTTTTTCGTAAACGATTCATTGCTGAGTTACGCTAGCTGGTTCTGACATCGAGATTTTTTTATCGTTTTTTATTGTACGATTTTATTTGAGGCTTTTAAAATGATTGACATTTAAGAGCTTCAAAAATTATTCCTAGTTTTATTGGATTCAAAAGGGAGTGCAATTAAGGATGAAGGATGATTGATTATTTGTTTATAAAAATATAATACAAAAAAAAGAGCGTGTGTGCCGAGAACACGTGTGCTCGGCACTTCGCCTTATTGGTTATTGGTTCAGAAAAAAATTTAAAAGCATAATATAAGCAAGCATAATATTACCACAAAACATTGAAATAAACGGATTATTAGGTAAATATAAATTAAATTCATTATAATTTGACTCAATTACGTTTAGATATAAATACCAATATGGATTATGAGTTTAATCTAGGAGCGTGCTTTCAATATTCATTAAAATCAATATAATTAATATTCCTATCTGACATCAGCTATTGTTGCTTAATAATTAAGCATCCAGCGCTCGGTGTATTACCTCATTTGACTTGTGAATTAATTGAATCGAAGGTCTATGTCGTTTTCACGATTATATACTATAATTTAATAAATATTTATTATATACTCTAACGTCTAAATATCCACTATATACAACAGCTAAACATTTTAAACGAACAACTCGAATGTATAGCGGTGTACAAATGGAAAATGTTTTTCCCGCACTATTTGTGTCTCATGCAATCGTTCGATAGAAAAGAACTAGGTTGGCTCCGGCTTAGTACAACATCACCTACTACGTTTATAAATTAAAGTGTTTTGCTCTAATGTAACAATGTTTTCTATTCGATTCAAACGAACATTATTTTTTAGCCTTTATGAGAGTTTAGTCGCATAGGCTTTTAGTTCGAAGATTATTACAGAATACATAATTAGAAAAAAAAAAGTTTTTTTACTTAAAAGCAAACGTATATTCAGAAGTCAAATATCAATCGAAGTACGGAAACACATTAATTGGCTTGACACAATAGTGGCAAACGCTCACCACTCACGTCACAATTGCTCGAAGTAGCCGCATTGGAAATTAATTCCAGTCTGCATCTGACCTTAGGCATTGATGCGAAGCAGTGATTGACGCCACAAAGTCGGGGTGACCGTGTCAACCGTCGGCTGTCACCCGGTAATAGCTCGGTGTAGCAGCAATTATTATCTATTTACCCTGCGGAAATCGACATATTGAGGTTCACAATGCTCTATTGCACGAAATTAACCTCGTCCAGAATATGGTGTGATTGACGCTATACGAAATTGCGGTTATGGAATGCATTTTGGATAGTGCAGTTTTTAAATATGTACTTGCGTGTTTGAAATTTGAAATAATCATATGGTTAAATTGACAGGTAGACGTAATTCGAATTATGAATCGAATTTGTAGCGAATGATTCGTTAGACATCGATAATAAGTATTTCAAAAATGTTATCATTTGTTTTGTTACTGCTAATTTTAGTTAGTTACTTTCAAATGTATTCAATAAAGAGCTTTTATTTGGATTTTCATATATATTTCAATTTTTAATATTTGATGCAAATACCTACGTAAAAATTTAATTAATTAAAAAGTGATCCGTTATTGAGTGTAATGTAGGTACGTACCTATAATTTTTAACAAAAACAAAATTTTACGTTCAAAACAGAATTATGAACTAAGTATATGTAGTATATTTATGAATGTTGGACAAATGAACAGATGGGTTAAATTTTCCATTAAAATTGACTGGTATATTTGAATAGAGAATTTCCATTACGTTGCCCATTATGAGCTTACTTAAAATAAACCCAAATGCATTCGAAGTAAAAGCCTTTTTTGTGATTTAATATTATTTTATCAATGTTAGGAAAGGGATTTGATTCATAAAAAAAGATTTAAGATGTTGCATCTATGGAAAAAAATTGTGAAAGGTATTTGAATTCATAGCATTACTGCCTACCTTTACACAATGGGTACATTTATCAAGATACGTAACAAGAGATTCGATTTGAGCAGCCTACAACTGGTCCATTGAAAAGTTACATTTGGGGTTGCATTTTTTAGAGGACGCAATTTTATTTTTTTGATGTGTAGGGGTGGTCAGTGTGAAGCTATCACCAAGTTTGTGGGGTCGCCACCCTTGTCCCACGGCCGCCATCTTGAAAATAGCGGTTGATATGGTTTTTACGATATATCTCTTAAACTATTTATTTGATAAAAAAAATTTGTTTACATTATTTGTTGCAAATTAAATACTCTACAACTTTGATCCTGCAACTTTTTGTCGTAGAACTATAAATAAAAAAGTTATAAGCGAAAATGTTCAGAAATTAGAGATATTTATATTTCTCAATAAAACTTTTTTTTATAATTTTACGTAGAAATGATATTTGACCATTTTTGTAGATTGTTTTTCGAGGAACAACTTTTATATACAACATTTTTTCATTAATTAAATAGCTAAGGTTTTACAGCGCTCCGAAGTGAGTACTAATTTTCAGTACTCTGAACTATACAGTATACTTATATTATGTGTGTACTAATAATAATTTGTCATCAGTAATGGTTTTTTTTGTTATTATAATATTTTTAATAATTAATTTTGCAATATCACTAATAATTAATTATTGAATCTTTTCCCCACCACCCAGGAGGTAGAGTCTGGAAGCGCGACTTTTTTGCAGTGTGCTTCTATTGTTCTGGAGTATGAGAAAAGAGCCAATAGCCAATATATGTATAGTTAAGAGTACTGAAAAATAGTACTCACTTCAGAGCGCTGTAAAACCTTAGTTATTGACGTTATGAAAAAATGTTGTATATAAAAGTTGTTCCTCGAAAAACAATCTACAAAAATGGTCTGATATCATTTCTTCGTAAAATGATAAAAAAAAGTTTTATTGAAAAATATAAATGGCTCTAATTTCTGAACGTTTTCGCTTATAACTTTTTTATTTATAGTTCTACGACTAAAAGTTACTACACCAAAGTTGTAGAGAATTTAATTTGCAACAAATAATGTTAACGATATTTTTTTATCAGTTAAATAGTTTAAGAGATATATCGTAAAAACCATTTCAACCGCTATTTTCAAGATGGCGGCCGTGGGACAAGGGTGGCGACCCCACAAACTTGGTTTTAGCTTCACACTGACCCCCCCTACACATCAAAAAAACAAAATTGCGTCCTCTAAAAAATGCAAGGTTAGGGCTAAAAAATGTAACATTTCAATGGATCAAACATAAATCTTTCTTTAAGATAAAGGTCTGTTTGTCACATAATTTTCGGATAAAATGAAACATAATAACAGAGGAAAGGTAGCTCACTTGCTCATTTTTCTCACTCACCTTCAATGTATAACAAAATTGGGAAACATGATCGTAATTTTATTACATACGAAGGCCAAATATGAAACTTTTATAAGAATCAAACTTCTTAATGTTAATTAAAGAAATAATTAATTTTAGGAATGTAGAGGATCGGAAGAAGGAGAGGTTAATTTATAGTTACATAATGAAGACTTAGACGTCTTGATATTAGGACAAAAAGTAATAACATTTTTGGTCCTTATTTCATTACTGATAATTTCATTAACCTAGTTAGAGAACTTCTCAAGTTTTGAAGAGATGAAATGAAGGCATAATGGTATTAAGCCTGTATTACTTTAGTCATAATTTTGGTGGAATTTCAAGTTAAGTGATTATTTTATTACGTTTATTACTACTGTAAAGATTGATGATAATTTATACAGCTAGGAACAACCCAATTTTAAGCAGGTTATGACGATACTGCCGCATCATATCACCGCGAAGCCATACACATTATACGCAAGGTTACGTCAATAGAACGCAGAAAATCTAGCATTATAAATACAATCGTAAGACGGAACCATTGGACTTGTTATGCAGAAGCTGTCGGATACCTCAACCTAGGTTATCTCAGTCCTGTAACCAGAGGAAACGCGGTCGGACTGGATTAATGATGCGGTAGGAGCTTAGGAAATTACTCAATAGTGTTGTTACAATCGCGGTGCTTTGCACGTGGATGGTTAGGCATTTTATTGAATAGAAATGTGCGATGATAATAAGGTAGTTTAAAATATTATGTTATATGAACTGTTACTGTTGTATTCGGCGATGTTGATAGAATATAAACTATGTACCTAACACTAAAAATTCTAGTAATTAATCGGAAGTAAAATTAAATGTAAGATTATTGATGCTAACGAGATATAGACATAGTAATACATTTATGTGCTCATAATTGTCAAATTGTCTTTCGAAAAGTATATGAAAATACGACCGACAGTTTGCTATCTTTGGTACCTACCTACGTCCTACACATAATACTAAATCACGTTCTACACATAATACAGATATTATCGTAAAGTACAAAGGAAAAATTGTGATTCTTAGTATTCCATTTCATGAAACATTATCATAAATAAACAGAAAAAAATATTTTTCCAGCCGATTACCTCTCGATTACCCACTCAATTATGTATCAATGTGTAAATACAATTTAGAAAATATTTCGTTCGTAAATAAATAAACGTAATTTATCCGATGAAATAGAAAAAATCTAAAAATAATCATGTTTATATTAGAAGCCAATTAAATGTAAAAGAAAAATATTTTCCATATTCTTGTAGCCGTTATTTATTCGCTCTGTTCCATATTCTCAATCATTTTTCAGAGTGTTATCAGTCGTTGGGGATTTTACACTAACAAGTTATTAAAAACTGTTACCGCTGCAGGCGTCAGGTATGCCGTGGTTTAAAAATGTGGATATTATTTTTTCAAAGGAATTCTATTCTGTAGTAAACTAAGAAATGATTGAATTATTTGTCACGTATTTAATAACAGCTTTGTTTATTAAGTAGCAAACTTATATTACAGAATCGCTTAGTATTGCATTATTGTTATACTTTTTAAATTATAAAATGCTTATTACACAATCCCGTACTTATAAGAAAAACCATTTCATACGTTCTGTAGAGACCTAGAAATCACACAAGATCATAAATATGTAGACACAAGCACGCAAAAATGCAAACACAGCACCTAATTAGTTCAAAGTCCCCTACGAAATTTATCGCACTTAAATATTTTCGCAAAACGGAGACAGAATATTAAACTACGAGTTTCATTGCATCATACGCTGAATAAAACACGTTTATCAGACTATAGCGTACTTGTAATGGAAATGCTTTTTTATCTCCATTCATTTTTTCCATTTTATCGTCTCGTACTGGCTTTATTACGGGTCATTCAAGGGAAGGTCCTTTCAGCGTTGAGATAGTTGATAGGTACCTTGGAGAAACTAGAAGTCGAGATTCATCGGTCTAACACCAGTCTCTAGGGAGCTACGTGCTGGCTCTACCCTTCCTTTCGTTGTATAATACGAGCTAGGGCATGCGCTGTGACTAAGGTTAATTAGAAATGTAATCAACTGGTTTTAATGTTTTCTATGTAACGTTTATTTAAATAGGTTGGTTGGTAGACTTATTTATTTCGTTCCATTTTTGACTAGTGTTTTTATTTTAGTCTTGTTGTTTTATTTTTTTTTTCATTTTTTGTGGGTGATACGATAACATACATATTAAATATTTGCATAAGCAATAACTAATTGAACTTTTGTTTTTCATTCCTTAGAGTTTAAAACAATTAATTACTTTCACGTCAAGGTAGTTTAATTTCAAAGGAAAATAGTGATTTCTAATTTCCCTGTACACAAAGTCACGTAGTTTCCCGGTGTGACATCTTGTCGAAGCATATTAAACTTCCATTAGGAAATCCACGCTCGTGTGACTCGGTGCAATTATTATCACAGAAAACTTAATTAACGCGACCTTTATGTGTTATCCGCGCGGATAACAGGTAGCCCGTAAGTTATAGAAGTAATAACTTAGTCGTAATTCGCTTTAAGCTATTACAAGCTTGAGTACTTTCTGCATTGCAAATTTCTCTAAAACATCATTAGTAATCTTATTAAACGGTTAAAGTACTGAAATGTTTCATTGCAAAACTAAATAAAGCCAAATAATTTATTTAGTTCGTTCAATTTGTATTGACCGATACGTCAAGGGATGCCATTCGTTAACTGATTCATTGATGTCATTCAATTACATTAACTATTTAAAATGCTTGACGGTTTAACGAACTTTAACCTCGCACATATTGCAATAGGACTTGTGGTACTAGAACACTCATTTTTGATTCATGGTCGTAATTATTAATTAATCAATCAATTACTTTAATCTTTCTAAATATTATTCAGGAACATACGAATATATTTTAGTTTGTACAAAACACAAGTTTCCTTTAAAATACTATAAATAAACAAACACCACTTCAATTATTAAATATACCTAGTACAGTCTAATTATGCACAGTTATTTAACTCCGTTGTAGTATTATACGTGCAAGCAACCGTTTTTATAATAAAAATACAATAATAGCTAGTTGGTTATCGGGATTTTAACAATATTTTGTAATTTATTGAAGAGGCAGACTAACCATTAATTACCATATAGTAAATTATAATACGCAAGATAAACAGCGTTAATTATATTGGGAACCGACGATAATTTGCATTTTTCATTTATATAGTAAGTTAATTACGCTCCAATATAATTTAAAATTCGATTAAAAATACCATATGAAGAAGGGGGATTATCGTTAACTAGGTTTTTATTTAAAGAGCAACCGTTATTGGAGTATTTAAATGATACCATTTATTCAAAATTATATAGCTAAGTAACATCAATGTTATATTGTGCATGAGAATGTTCATAACATCCAATTAAAGGTTATATTCCATGCGAATCTCAATATTCGGTTTATAGCCGTTTGAGACAAAATGATTCCACTCCATGCTCTCCAAAATGACGAAGGAATATCGGGTTTATTCCCGGAAACCGTTCGCTCACTGCTCACTATTGTTGAGGGGAATTGACGTTCAATAAAACAGCTATATTGGTTTATTGCTAATTCACGCCTTTCTGTTGATATGAAGTTTCAACAAACACTGCGATGGGTCGATACGCCGCTTGGCAAAATGCCTAAACTTGAAGCTTTTATTTCAATGATGATTGCAGTCGAAATACTTACGTATTGTGAAAATTTAATCTTTTTACTACGGTACGAAATAAGTGCATGCTAAGAACTTGGATTATGCATGCGGTGTAATTTGTAACTAACATTTACGAATATTCGTAGGCTTCTGAATAAATTTAAGAGCTTATAAAACGGTTTGAAGTTTATTTTTTTTTAATTTACTGGTGTATCGAAATGATAGTGTAAAATATATTTCAAATTGCATTGTAAACAGATTTTTATATTTGTACGTATTCTCAAGACAATTTTTTTTTCAACGTAGCGTATCTGCATTTGTATCGCGTAGTTAAAATAATACACATTCCACACGAGAGTTTCCTAGTTTTGTTAGTAAGCCAGAAGTATACATAACATGTCTTCTACAGATAAAACATAATGTTTCATAACCAAGAGATTTTAAATATTATTTAATCGCTGACCCGACATAACAACAACAAGCGGTGTTTGTTATGTAAGTTATTTCAAAACAATTTTGGGGTAAAATAGTTAGCGACATATTTTCACACCGAAAGTGTTCCGAATATTCATTAAAAAATCATCCCAGCTTTTTCGGAAGAGTTTGTTTACTTTAACTTTAACTTTTTTGAGTCTCGTAGAAGATAAATGTTTTTAAAGGTTTTTAGTAAAGCTATACTTCCTTATTGTGTGGTAAGGGGCAATATACTGAGACTGAGTACTATTGTGTAATTATTTGGTCTGTTATTAAATAAAGTCTAATATGTTAATAACTATCCATTAACCTAATGTAGACAGTTTGTATCGTTTTATTCTTGCACAAAAGTAAAATGGGAAAAACTGTACCTTGAAAACATGTGAAATAAAATGCACTTCTTATTTGTCGCACAATTTTACATTATTTTCTCTTTAATCCGTTTAATTTAGTGAAAATGAAGCTTTTTATCATCTGTGTAAAGCAAAATGCAAAATAAGTAAATATAAAAGGAAAAAACGTACGAAGTCCATTAAAATAAAATGTGAGTTCTTTCGTATAAGACAAATTGCATTCAAACTGGTCCCACAGACTTTTTACTCGTATCTCGTTCACTGTGGCAAAATGCACGAACCACTCGCTAAGTATTTATTTCTTTTCACACGTGAAATTGTTTCACGGAAAATTTCCCTTACATATAGAATGCAGGAAGAGTAATAGGAACATCATTTCCAATGTTGTATCGCTCATGTCGCGAATTGCACTGCATCTATATAACCATTATTTATTCCGTGATGTCACTGGAAAATGTTTCCTATTTTGCGCAGTCTGAAGAATGATGGATACATGTTGTATAGCCTCAAATGTTGCGGAAAATTTTTACACTTCCATCATTATTTTAGCAGTGCATTCTGTTGCAGGGTAACAGCTGGTTTCACAACTTTACTCAACTTATCTTTACTTTGCGCTCGAACATTAGCATATTTTTCAACGAAATGAAGTTAAACGGAACATACGCTTTTTTAATTATGACAATGTTTATATTTCTCTTGTGTATCTTAAAACACGATTTTTGATAATATTTCGAGTTTGCCGCATTGTATATTTACGCGAAGTCCCAGTTAACTGATAGAGGTTTACATAAGCGCGGTAGTGCCGTTGTCGCGGGTTGTCGGAAATTCCGCTACTAAAAATCAGGTCGTAGAATCGAATTTATTTTGCATACAATTTAACTAATGGTCGCGGCGTCACTTCGCGCAAAATCTTATCTATTGTTAACGAATACATTTTGAAAATTGAATTTTATTCTGCATCGTATTCTACAATTCTAAAACTACAATAACCGAATAAAACCCCCTAATACGATTGCCAAATATAAAAGTAAAATCAAACTAGTGGTAAAGTATTAGTGACACTAATTTGATGTTATTGCGAGTCGTTATACAAGTCAAGAATGTATAACTGGGTGTTTAGTTCAACAAATTTTTATATTTTTGTTTGTTTCAGATTGTCCCCCAGATATATGCATCGAGGAGATCAGAGCCGAGTTGCCGACGGCGCCACTAACGAGTCAGTATTTTATTTTTACATCTACAAACAGAATTTGCGATATAAACGTCTATGTTACGTATTTCACATTTCAATAATTATCCGTAGTGGTATAACAATGCTATTGTATTGGATTGTGTTTATAACAACGTGATTTTTCAATCCCTCATTTTAACACATCGGGATTAATAAAGTATGCAAAATGAATTTAACATCTAACAGTGTGGTTAAAACTTAATTAAAATACACAGTACATTACCATTCGCAGGCAGCAGCGAACCACGTCGCGGTTGCAATAGATTATATGTACCTTTTATACAATGACCATTCAACATGTAAATTAAATACCTTTTTTTAAGTTGTATAAAAATAAATAATATGTCCACATATAAGTTTGCGGCATACCCATCCTCCAGTTTGTAGACACATTTACCAGTTGTTGAGTAATGCACTAATGTCTAGTCTACCCACGCAACGTCTTAACTAATGAATGTCTACTTAATTATCTAGATGCACATCTACGAGGCTTTAATATTACTAATGCTTCGGTCTATTTTTAGTCTTAAATTAACTAGATTGTGTCCTTCCATTTGATGATTGAATAATAACGAGCTAGTATCTATTAGAATATAATTAAATATAGTAGATAATTGCATTATGTCCGAGCGGCTTGGCTGTATGCGTCTACGAGTATGTTCAACTTTTTTCAATATTTTTCTCCATAAGATATTGTAATAACTATGCAGCTCGACTTATTTAAAGTAACCTTTGACTTTATTTACTTGACTTGAATATTTGGGTTCAAATTTAAGCGGTGCCAAATGAAAACCATAATATTGTAATATTTTCATTTCTCATAAGCCCCAGACAGTCGTCTGATGTCTCCCTAAGAAGCCCTCAGATTATTACATTTAAAGCTGCTGTCGGCCCAGACGGGTGTAGATATGAGAGGGTTCTTCCAGTAAATAGCGTAAAGATCTTCGACATTTCCACATATTTATAAATCCAGGAATGCAGGCTTTATTCGCATAAAAATAGAAATGTTTTTCCATTTTAAATTGAAGCGTTGTACGAGCAACTGTTGTAATAAAGTTAGCAATAGTTTCTTTGTTATTGGATATGTTACGAACATGTTGAGAGCTATAAAGAATGTTTTCAATAGGCTGAAACAAATAGAGTAATCATTTCTGAACAAAGATTGATTGTTAAACACGGTGTGTTAAAGTTCCTTTAACATTTGAATTTTTTGTCATCTAAGTTTTCATTAACACAGCCTTTACTTAGAAAAATACATGTGCAATATTCCCATTACTATTGTATTTCTGATAAATCTATAATATTTAATTATTACCTAAAGGCCTTCATATAGAAATAATTATTTGATATCATTTTCGGGCGAATATATTTATACAGATTAATAGAAAAATATTTAGGTACTCCAATATTGTTTCTTCATGAATTAGATCATTTCCTGGTTACACGGGTGTAATTGTTTAATTAATCACGTAGGCAGCAAAATAATATATTGTATCATTAAATATACATTTATTAGAATAGTATTTATGCTATTGTTTTTATGTTGATACCAGGTGAAGAGAGCGACACAGGTGACACGGAAGGTCGAATATCCTCAGAGAGCTCGCCTTTACGACAACGACGTGCCGGCATCCTGAAGGGTGGCAGATTGTGGAAATCTTTGGACAACGATAAAGATAGTAGTGAACAGGTAATTACCACTATTTTAACATTATTTCCGTGCTATTATGATATTTTTATTAAAGGATAAATTATAGTTCTATCTGTCTCTCACAAACGATTGAACAAATCTGTTTTGATGTTAAAATACACAGCTACACCTGCAAAGAGGCAGATCGGTTGAATGAAGCGACGTAAGTGGCTAAATTGGTTTAGACGTCGATACGAAGACGCGAGTATAAATTCTGCCCCGCGATTCAATAAAATTCTACCTAAATTTTTCTAGCCTCTACATTTTTGTAATGTGCGTATAAAATGTTTTCACATCGACTTCGAATATGCAAGATGTAAAACCTCAATAAACGTTTTATGGCTGCAATTGTATATTTTATCAAACTTCTCGTTCCTTTGAATAAGAATGAGATATCATATTTCTGTGTACAATAATACAATTGTGGATAGACTCTAAGGCAACTGTGGAATACCGATATTCCGAGGGATATTTTTCGCTTTTGAATTCTGACTCTGTGACTTCAAATCTGTTTCTCAGATGCTAAAGGCAAAATTCTTTCGTATTTTTCATTCGTCCTCATAGAACATTTTTAAATTTTGTATATTTCAAAGGTGTCCTATAAAGCTTCGTTGAACCCGCTTTTTAGGTTACTTAAAGTTTCTTTAGATCTCGCATGTATTATACGCGCTATGTCTATAGAACAAGAGTTGACGACCTAATAAGCCGCTCTTATTGTATGCAGGGTATTAAAATTAGCAGATTAGCCTTCTTAACCGCGTTGCGAGTGACCTCTTGCGTAGTCATTATAAAATTATAAAGTAATAAACTATTATTTTATAAGAAAAGAAGTGTATTTACATTTTACAGTGAAAAATGTCATAGCTTAATGAGTTAGCTTCAAGCTTGTTATGTTTATTTTTGTGATGATTATTTTATCCATATGGGTTTAAATAAAAGTTTTAAAATACATTTCAAAGATCATGATAAAAGAAAAAAGCAACATGCATGCATTTTATGTATGTAGTTTATCTATCCTCAAAATATTTGTTTTCTATCTCTAAAGCCCATCATCGTTAAATTGTTTATGTACGTATTGTCATATTTGCTTGTCTCTACAATAAGAAATATTTTATTATTCTGTACACATCGTTACGTGACATAACACACAACATACAGGAAACTTGCTAACAAGTCAAGATAATTTCTGAATATTATGCAAATTCATCGTCATATTTTACATGAACTCAGCTTAATATTATGAAAGGTTTCAAAGGAAACTAACTAATAAGAGTTAATACATACTAATTCTACGTATTAAACAATTTTCCTATAATGGTGTTATCTAACTAATGCTACTATACATTTTCGTTACTACATATCTGTGAAGGTTAGAACTAAAGTATATACATACTCGATACAGTTCTTACTTTCTGAGTAGGAAGGTAAAGTTAGTAGGTATAGGTAAATATTAATAATAAAAATGTTCTAAAAAGAAAATATGGTCTTAGAACGATGACCAACGCTCAACAACAGCGAGCGACGAAGACGGCTCCGTCACACCAAGGTCGGTGCGATTTGTGGAACGAGCCAAGGAACAAGAGGATGAAGACAAACAGAAGACCGCAACGGAACAAACGCAAACAATGGACGAGACGACGCAGAAGGACAACACGACCGCCGCACACCGGTGAGTATTAGCTCACATTGCCAGCTTCGAATTGACCGATATCAAACCAATATATTGTTATTGCTTCCCTCGGAGTCAGGTAAACACAGACGGCTGTCCTCCACAACTTAATACGACGATATTCATAGCTCGCTTTCGATATCTCCAATAACTCGGCGTGTTTGGTATCACTAAACCCCAACACTGTTCACGCTCGCTCGCGCAGAAGAAATAGCAAAGTTACGTACATACGTCCCATGTGCCAACTTTATATAAGTTAAGTTGGCAATATTAACTCAATCCGAGTTACAGATTCAACTCTGGAATAATGTTTAAGTCGAAGCAAAGTTCTAGCTCCTTCGCTCTCGCCGGTACGTGTCTACTTTATGGTCCCGTAAAACTTGCATTGCAACTTTAATTGCTTGCTTATAATTGCAAAGTTGCAAACCCAGATAACTGAGCTGAGTATATGTTATATAATATATAAGTACATTATTCATACACATGGGTCCTGACTGAACTGATTTATCAACGCCGCGCTCAAACCGCTGCAGCTATTTACATGAAATTTAGACAATGGGTTAATTTTATGATGCAAGCAAAGATATGACGACATCAATATAATTTAATACTATAAATTATCCGCTAAATATTATATTTTAAAATACAAATACCATGTTATTGTTAAACATAACGTTAGAAAATTATTAATATGTGACTCTAAATTGAATTCGTGGTTTCCCTCTCTGTATAATAGAATATTATTTTAATAATCATATCAGACTAACGGAAATAGAACGCTAAAAATATATTTTTTAATTCAGTACTCGATTACTCGCCTATAAATAGATTGAGTTGGTAATAAATAACAAGGCTTTGGCTAAATCAAGCGACGAATAAGTTTTCTTTCAATATTTTTATCTTTTTTTTTATTTATTTATGAAAAAATAATTCTCATAAAAAATTAAAATCTATTCTTGGTTTTAAGTTTATTTTTTAATTGCGAAATGTTAATATTAAAACTCCATATTTGTACTATAATAAAAGGTAAAGCCTGAAGTTTCCCGAATAGTAATTAGTTATGCTTTGACTAATATTATACGGGACCGACTCATTGTATGAATCAAGAACTCGTATTGAAGTTCTGAATAGATGTGACACTATTTTGGTATAAAATATATCGGTCTATTAAGCACAATAAAATATTCAAAAAATATTAATACAAAGAATTGTTCCTCTTTTATATTTAAGAGTCCTTATCGATTTTAGAGTGATTTTTACTTGTTTCTGTAATTCTTTAGACGCTCGTTTAACAAAACTAAATTAGTAACAATGTGTGATGATATCTTAAATTAAAGATTCATTCAATATCTAAAATACGTTCGAGACAATTTATTGATATTCATTGTCCAGTTTGTTTAATAGCCAATAACCTAAGGCGTGTTTCAATTTTTTCCATGCGGGACGTTCGTGTCTTTGTATTTTACACGGAATTTAATAGAAGAAGTTTTCTTATAAAATATACTACAGTAAAGACACTGAGACATCCTAAAATATGTTTGAGGCAATTTATGTACTTTTATTGAAAAATTCAAAGAACATCTAAGTTAAAATAGCCTTACTTTGATGAAATTTTATGCGTATATGGCGTCGAATTTCTAGTTCTTACAACAGAGTTAAAAAAAAAATAAAAAATACACACTAAATGATAGGTTAATGCTTAAAAATTTGCAATAAAAAAAATACATATTATATGTTTTATGAAAGAAATGGAATAATTTAAAGTTCTCTAGAATTTTAGATTATATACGGGAGCGCAAACGTTGTTACGGCAGATCTATATAATCGAATATTCTAGAGAATTTTAAATTATACCATTACTTTCATATAACATAGTAGTTAGTTTTTTTAAACGAGCTCCTAAAGAATTAAAGAAACAAGTCAAAATCACTCTTAAAATCGATACGGCCTCTTAAACGGTCGAGGCACTATCCAACAAAAATAATAATTGATATATGATTTTTTTCCTGAAAACGGAATGAATGTTGAAACAGTTCTTTCAGCGGAAACTTTTCATTTGAGCAATATTGAATCGTGCATGGTCAAGGACAGTAATTGTTCGGGATTTTTCCAATATGTTATTAAACGAGTATTAAGAACATACAACGTTCCGGAAATGAGCAGCGTTCAATTGAGTCAACTCCATTGTATCTGCTGTGATTTGCTTGATCGAACTAATTGGCCGCCAGCCGGGGAGAGGTTGCACGGCGTTGTTTCTTTTGTGCTTCAGTGAAATATTATAGCGGAGGAAATAAATTGTAGTGATTTTTTCCCGTGGCTAGACTGTATAAACATTAACTTGGGTATGTTTACAGTTTCTTCTACGAGTAATTGAGCGTTGTATCTTAGATCTCGCTTTTAATTTTGCATTGTGGGTAGGTAACTAGCTTCCCTGAGGAGTTATTTACTTTCTTGATTTATGATACTCTTCCACCGAGTATACTCGGTGGAAGAGTATACCTTAACTATTTATAAAGAGATCATATCGAAACCCAATACATAATAAAATGTACATTTTGTGAAATATAAATTCTTCATCTCCGAAATTGGAGAGACGGTCTCCTATTGCCCAGAATATTTTGGACGGAAACGTTAAAATATGACCTGCATTTGTAAAGAGATAGGTGGCCCAATGGTAGACATGTCATCAAAATTGATGCAACTAGCGTATGGATAGAACATAGGGAAATATTGATGACTATTTCAGATGTAAACTTTTTAAATTACAAAGTCTACAGACCTTTTATAGAACTTGTATTATAATCCATATTCCATACTAATATACTAATCCATACTAATATTATAAATGCGAAAGTAACTCTGTCTGTACGTCTGTTACTCAATCACGCCTTAACTACTGAACCAATTTGCATGAAA
>CAJQZM010032216.1:0-34533 GCA_907164665.1 Colias nastes | reverse complement strand
AAAATGACACCCATGACGAAAAGATGTAAAATTTTCGTCGGCGCCATTTTGGATTTAAGTTTTGTCAAATTGCTTTACCCCACCAATCCGTTCAACAACCCATAAAAAAGAGGACCTCAGTCAACGTAATTTTTAAAACATAATTTTAAATTACAAATAATTGGAATATGAAACTTATACAGTTTTTACTCTTATAAAGTATCAAATATTACAAATCACGAAAACGACAGTGCACGCACAATAATCTTTTTCTTATTCGTTTTTATTTTTGGGACGAGGAGCGATACACCCGTCCTTCCAAGAGCGCTTCTGAGCGCGGTCTGACGACCCGCGAGAGCAAAATGTATGAAGAAATCGACAAGTATTTTTAATTTAGCTTATAATTGAAATAAAATTTTGATTTAGATTCATAAAAATTACACCATGTATAAAGGACTATATATCCCTCAATAATGTATAGGTAAGAAGATAGATTAGGCTTTTAATTTTCTTAAAATGGTACCGCTTTAGACCCCATTTTTTTGCATTTTATGCGATTATTGTGCTGGGAAAATCGTATTTCAGCGACAATTTTGTATGACGTCGTACAATTTTTATAAGATGAACGTAGAGCTGAATATATTATCTTTAAATTAAGATATTACTATGTTCTCACGTGTAATTGCTTTAAGTTAAAATGGTACCGAAAAACAGCGTGTTTTTGTAAAAATACGTAATAGCACCCTTAATGAACTTTTAAAACTACTCATAAATAAATAAATGTTCCAGCATAGTTTGAGCAACTAGTTATAATTCTGTGCCTCCAGTGAATAAGGGAGTAAGACGAGTTATTCCCTTTGGATTTTATTGCACCATTGGATTCAGCTCGTCAAAATACACAACATATCAAAAGGTCATATCTCTAGCTGCATCCTAACCCATTTTTTCGAATGACCCAAACGGTATAAGTAGGGTGTGAATAACGGTATAAGTTACCTTATCCATCATTTTAGGCAATCGCAAAGGAACTATTCGTCTCGAGTCAAAATAACCCACGAACACAAAGACATATGTGTAGTTATACTTTTTAAATAAAGACTTAATTCATTTTGTTCCATCCGTGCTAACACTATTTTAGTATAAACGCATTTGTGTCATTTTTCTAACATGAGCATAAAGGAACAACTCTTAGTGTGATTGGTTCAAGTGACGACATGAGACAGTTTCGCATTAATGCCGTGTTGCTATTGGTCTATTTGAATACTGCACGGAAACAACAGACACTAATCCTTTTTGCTTAATAATATTTTTCAATCGTTTTTTCAATAAATCTGCAACAATAAATCTTTATATTTAAAAAAAAAAGGTATTTATCAGTTAACTTGGGATACTAATAATATTTCTATGGAAATTAACTATTTTTTGCAATAGATATTAAAAATACAGTTTTAATTAACACATTAAGCGCATTTAATGATATTATACTCTTTGTTTATATAAATACAGAACGATAATTGAAAAAAAAAGCCAACTTTTTTCTTCTTATATTTGGGTAAGTTTTATAAAAAATAACTAGTTTTTAATTTTTTTTTATTTAATCTAACTACAATAATACTATAATTATAGTCGCATAGAAAAAAAAAATTTATAATCAGTCTTGACAATTATGAATATTGTGTTCTCTCTCATATATAGCGTTTTAGCCACTGTAATTTGGTGATTTGCCCTTTTTATAGGAAAAAAATCCGCAATATCGATACTTTTTTGGTCCTGCATTATCGTTAACATATTATGGATACTCTGGTACCACATATTTTGAAAAAATTGGGATATTGTCACGTAGAGTGTCTTCAAAGTGCGTGCCACTAGTCGTATTTGCATCCAAGGCACCTTCAAATCTGTGCTTAATTTTTTCATAAAATCTTTGCGGCTCATTGTATTTTCTTTATTTATCTACATTATTTTAATATTATATGATATAGAAATTTTTAAAATTCCATATAATGCCGTAAAATATCGCCACTGACCAACTATAACTTTTCCTGTAACTGAACATACAGGAATATGGTTTTCGGGCTTCTCTTATCTCTTTATAGTGCTTGTATCCTCAATGTATAACCACCATGACATATGCGGTTTTACTCCGGACAACATCTTCATCCACCCAATCCTCTTGCTTGGAGTCCAAATCCAGCGGAGGACAATAATCGTCATTTACTAAAATTGAAGGGTTTTCGTCCTAGTATAAAAGTTGTCTGGATCCCATTTTATACTCAATCTATAGTATAATACTATATCATGTGAAACGTGACTTGGAAAAAAAATTATTCACATAAATCACAAAATAAAATTTTGAAACAATCGTAAAAGTTACGAAAAGCCCAATTATACGTCAAAATGACTCACAGCATCCTCTTTACAACAAAATGGCGGAATTTACCGGGATGAGCTAACTATGAACTGCTAGGTCTCGACGGCTAATGAGTTGGTTCTGGATTTTGAAGTGATTCGATGGTAAATATAGAAGAGTATACATCAAATTTACGTAGATTGGACTTCTAGGGTTAAATGCATAAATACCTAAATGTTGTTTTGTTTTTATTATCTAAATAATGATAAAAAACCCGTTGATTTCATTCGTTTTTCAAGCTACGTGCATAGTTTTTCCACTAAAAGGCCTCAATTGAGTCATAAAGTACACAAATTTCAAGCATAATAAAGTCACATCATTTCTATAAAACCAAAACTGGCAATAATATAAGTCGTGTTATGCGATTATGAACATAGTGCATAAGGGCATAAGTCGTTATAATGCAAAGAGTAAAAAAAAAATTATGTGAATACATTGAGTTATTCCATGAAATACTCGTTCATAAGGCCACAACTACAAAAAAACATGAAAAAAGTATATTTATGGGGTTGTTACAATATGTGTTCATATGTAAAACTAAAGCCTAACATCATACCTTACCCATACAAGCTTAAAATTTTGAAGTCATAAAGATTTATTATTGATAGTTTAGATTTATTATAGATAGTTTTTTGTCTCTCCTGAAAAGTGCTGTTTTTGAGTTATTCCCTTATTCACTGGAGGCACAGAATTATTGAGAAAGTCCATAAGGGCTCATCCCTTCCCCTAGATCCCAGGGGCATTCAAAACACCCCGTTTCAAACTTAAACAAAATTGGTATACTGTAACAATAACTAATTTATTATTAAGAGTTAAAATTCTCTAACCTTCAATTTATAGTTTAAGAAATTAGTTTTGAATGTACGTTCAAAGGACATTGTTCTGCGACCGTAAATCGACCGCCTAAGAATAAACATTGATGAAAAATAACCTTTAAGAAAATAATTTGAAAAAACACAGACACAGTCTCCTGCAACGCGCTTAACATTTGCTAGTAAAGTAGGTAACAACTTAATCTTTCTCCGTTTATGACCCAATTAATCTACTTATATTTAACAAACTACTCATAGAAAGTAGTTTGAAACTACTTTCACTTAATTCCAATATTCTTAGAATATAGATTATAGAACTTCCACGGTTCTGACCTATTTAAAGCCTGGATACTACTTTTCAATCTAGCTAAATGGTATGTTTTTACGATCGTTTACACTGCTTGTTTTTACCTATCACCATTATAATATAATACTCACTGTTCTTTATTACTTGATAGTGTCATAAATATTTTATGATGTGATGTGTTTGTTTATGTATTATTTTCTTGTGTTTGATCTTACGCGAGAATAATAAATTTACCGTGACCACGCTCGCTGCAAAGTGTGCGAAACGTGGGTATAATAACATAATAAATCGCGTTTAAAATCTGTTAAAATCTTTAATTTCTAAACGTATTTGTGGTGTTGGCTTTGAAGCAACTAAAACTATTATTCTTACTAATCTAGTATTACTTGAATGCGCAGAGATATACGTATTTTGTCCCTGAATAATGCATAATGCCAAACCAACGACGCGAATGTAAACAAACAACAGATTGACTAATACAGAACCTCAAAGGTAAATCACATCCCCTTACTATATTATTACAGGTGCAGATTTCAGTGTACGCAAAAGCTTTAACTGCATGTAGAATCGCATTCGCTATGCAAATATTAGCGTCATGAGCATTCCTGAGAATTCCTGTATCAACATTTGGAGCTGTCATTTATTGCCTGGAATTTGAGAAATGAAATTGTTTATCACGTCAGATTGCTTTGGAAAAATCGAGCCAACATGCTTCATGTAGATATATAACATGCAGAAGATTTATTTTTGCTTATAAAATATTACCTTTACTTGGTGCTTAATATTGTTATTCGTTGGTGCGTTTAAAATAAGTTTCTATAGAAACTAGAAAGTGGTAATAGTTTATAAATGTCTTAAAGCCATTTATCTTGTTAATTAATTTTAGGACGTGCAGTTTGACTTTGCTAAGAAAACAGTGGCTACGATAAAATGTTAATTATTTTATTCTATTTAGGTATTTATTATGATCTAGATATAATAAAAATGGTTGTTATTTAAGTTGTTATGTACTATAACATTAAATAGGCTTAATTTAATTTACATAAAAAACTTACGGTTTTATTAAAAATACGCACATCAAATTTTCCCGCCCATGATTGCTCCACTCCATATAAGATAAAAGCATCAAAATGAATAAATATTCAATGTATGTGCGATGGTTCGGGAGAGGGTTCAATAATCTACTGATAAAATATTCTGTAATGAAGTTGGTGGTTTCCCGGCGTCTGCTGTTTATTACATCTATGCATGTTTACCATAGTATTTCATCGTTCAACGGTTTGTTTACTAAAGTCGATACATATTTTGTATGTACATAATATGTGTAGCTCGTATCTTATGTTTTTATGTTAAGTACGAGCAAGAAATTGTTTTCATTTTTTTTATAATGCACTACCATACATACCTAAAAATATATTAATAACTCCGCAGCCGTGGCTTCGTCTGTGGTAGACGGTCGAAGAATGGTCGTATCGAGAAACCTTCGTAGACATGCATATTGCACAACACTTTGCCTAAGATGATCATCATTATATATATTTGTTACAAATGTATATTGTTTAATTAAATAATTGTAAAACTGACATGATTTAAAAGAGCAACTATGGAGTTTCTTGCCGGTTCTTCTCCGTAGATACTGCTTTCCGAAACGGTGGTAAATGTTAAAATATGTAATGACGTTTCAAAAGTGCTTCTAGAAGAAGTCTAATTGAATAAATAAATGTTTGAGTTTGAGTTTGAATTATTAACGATTCTATAAAAAACATGTCTGTATGTTCTCTATAGAATCGAAGAAACATTCATTTATAAGTACCTATCCTAAAAAATGTACAATTTTAAGAGCTAATTGTACTATATATAGTACAAAAAAACAATATCGACTTGCAATGTGATTGGCCTTTCCTATAACGAAATCTGCAATGATTCACAAATTGCACAGTATTGGGTAGGTTAAATCTGATAGTGAAAATAGCCACGAAATTGCGAACGCAACTATGTTCCGGGAATTTCCGACTGAACCAACCTTTTGTAGTACTTACCTCCTGGACCAACTCTTTAGTATGGTGATTAGCGCATTGTAGTATCGTAATAATATCCAAACTTCTAACTGCCGAATTTAGTCTATTCTTATACCGAATTTAGAACTTTCTTGTTTAATAGCATACATATTATATTATATTATCATTAATTTATAATATTTTCTATGAAATTCTTATTCAAAGCTAGATGGTCAGATTGGGGTTATATGCTTTTGGAATAAAAAGGTTTAACAACGCAACATTAGTAGTTGAAAATTCAGTACGTATATTATTTGAGTTTACATTGGTATCGAAAGTATGCATATTATTGTTTGCAGTGAACATATTTTCCTGCATACATTTCACAAACTCTAATTAATTTGGCAGTTGTAATTATTCGATTCTATGTAGAGCGCATTTTCTTCTCGGTAAGTTTTGGGATTGGAACTTATTTAGAGTAGTAGTAGTAGCAGGAAAGAGTTCCTTAAATACTCCGATTGTTAAAGAACTTGAAAATAAACGTTATACCAGTAATTATACCTACCTAGGACGTTATTTACATATTTTCAAATAAAGCCTTTGCCCGTTTAAGTAGTTACAAGGTCTACTTACTAAATTATTTTTATTAAATCAGAGTTCAAATAAGACATAACATAAATCTAAATTATCACAAATTATATTCCATGAAATAACTCCCAAG
Organism: Colias nastes; assembly: GCA_907164665.1. Classification (NCBI taxonomy): domain Eukaryota; kingdom Metazoa; phylum Arthropoda; class Insecta; order Lepidoptera; family Pieridae; genus Colias; species Colias nastes. The sequence goes on along the minus strand of CAJQZM010032216.1, from coordinate 28,307 downwards.
TGGAGAGAATAAATAATTTATAATAATAAAGCTCAAACACAGACCGTCTAGAGGTCTTCGTTTCTCAAGGATACGGTCCAATGCTGTAGTGCTTAAAAATACTTTTGGATATTTCAAAGACTTTTTCATATATTTCATTAGCATTTCATTAGTATTAAAACGACATTTTTTTATAAAGTACACGTATTTTTCAGAACTCTAAAGTTAGCGTGGTTAATCACCATAAATCCGTGGTCATTGGTCATGCACGTTATAGTAAAAAAATGCGACAAGTAAAAGTGTACAGATTTTTCTTGTTTTCATCTTAAAAAAAGTCCTTCGCATTACAAAAGGAACCTCAACGATATAGGCCACAAAAGAAAAAATATATAACCGAAAAACAATTTCATTAGGAATCAGTACTTAGTAGTTTTTTATATATTTTTGACTATTCCACTTTCATATATTCCACTTTAACGTTTAAAAAATTAGGTAATCCTACAGAACTATTAATTTGTAAACCTCGCTAACAAGGCAAATTGATAACAATGTGATTACAGGTAGAGTTTAAAATTGAATATCAAATAACATAATAATATATTATGTAGAACTCGCACGTCCAAGTTTTAGAACTGCACATTGTGAGCGAAGCCTCGCAGAAACAGGTGGGAGTAACTTTTCAATTTTCTAACTGAAATTTTGACTGGAATAAAATATTCCGTCTAAATGTTTGTGCGAGCTTTAAAATGTTATCCTATAATCTTTTTTGAATTTAAATTTTAACACTTCACTCTTTTTATACAATATAAAGTCACTCTTTTTATACAAGAATGGTGAATAGAAACATTATGACAGTTTAAATTATTATTATGTTGGTATATGATACCATGTGTACTGTGTGCACCCTCATAAAAGGTCTGTGTCACTGCAGTTGGCAGATGAAGATAGGATGAGAAATTTGTACGATAAAAAATTGTTTTGTTTTATATTTTCTTTAATTGATAATAATTTTCCTGATTTAATTTTTACAGATGTAAAATTAATTTATTTTAACACTGTAATTTAAACGTGCACAAGGAACAAAAAAATTTAATCACTCAATACCTCGGAAAAAAAACCTATCCACACTCTCAGATTAGCATACATTAAAAAAAGTTCGATATAACCATACAATGATACAAGGGCTGTAACTGGTCGTGTCGTCCATACATCGATAATGAGAACGTGCTTAAAACACGTCTGCTCCAACGCTAACAAAGAAATGGCCACTTAACACATAAAGCATCCGTTTTGTTACTTTCTTAGTGTTTTACTCTTAGTTTACTCACTTATCGCGTTTTCTTTGACACGCTAAAGCCTTGGAGTTTTATCTAGTTTTGACTTTGAGAACATTTTTAAAGAGCTCCTTCCTGGTTGATGAGAGGATTTTAACTAAACAGTAGTCTATGATATTTTTTAAATTAAGCTATGTATCTACAAATAGTTGTTAATGAACGTCAAAAATATTTAAATTAAGAATAGAATCGATTATAAGTGATTATAAACTAAAAAGGAATAAGTTCTTAGTACCTACTTACTTTTTTACATAAAAAGAGTGATGGACATTATATTTTAAAGATCGTATTGAATTATAATTAATGGCCTTACCATAAAAAAATTTAAGCACAGTCTAACTTTAAACCAGGGATCTGTCACTTTAATAGTTGTCTATGTGAAATACGACAAAACCAGATTAAAGAGAATCCGCGCTTAAAGATAAACCCTATCTGAAGTTTTTTGTGGTAAGACAGTAAAGATTTGCCCTGCGTGCAGGATACGTTATATAATTAAAATATGTATGTCTGTGATTAAAATCGATTGCAGCATGTAGGCAGGTATTGTTCCTTTGTATGAAAGTTTCCGTGCGTTTTGATTCATATCAGTTTACTCTCAAATAGGACTGTTTTTCAGTTAGTTCGCCCAAGGAAAACAATATCGTGATTGTTAGATCGAAGCTCTTTCTACCAAACAAAAGCGATTTGTAGAAGTACGATAGGAAGTATTAGATTTTTTTTATTTATAAAGGTCAATAACCAAAACTTGATAACAAACAGTCTACTACCTAGGTGAATTAAAATAATTCCTGTTTTTAACTCTAGCGTTTGAAAACTATTAAAAAGCTAATTTTCTAAGGTTAAAACTTACATACAATCTAGTTTGTATCTTAATACTGTATATAATATCATGTTCAGATTATTATTTAATTTCAAAGCATTTATGAGCTTCTTATTATTCTAAGTAATCTTAAAGTGATTATACCGTGTAATAATTATATGGAAACCCTTCATTTAATATTAATCTTCTATTATAATAAATTTGGCTTTAAGACACAATATTCAACCTGTAATTAATCGTAAAGCGTCTGTCTCGAAAAATCAAAACCAATTAATCATTTTTGCTTTATTTGTTTTTTTTTTTTTTTTTATTTGGGAATTAGTCGCCAAACCAAAACTTACTTCAAACAAGAATAGGATATAGGTATTATTTGATTTTTTGTTTTCCATCTGTAGTATTTGAATTCCAGTCAATTATTATTATTACTTGTAAAATGACTAAAGATTCATTTTAATATGACTGAGCTTATTTCAACCGTTACACGATCATAAAACAACTCATTTAATCTTTCAAATATATAAAATGTTCTCGTTTATATAAGTAATTTGGATTACGCAAGATGAATGAAGAACAAAGCTTTTTAATCTGCCTTTTATTCACGGATCTTCCGCTGAAATTTTACGTTCATTTTCTAATTATTATTTCATTATTCCAACTTAAAATGTTGATGTATTTATCATTCGTCTAATTACGCACACAATTTAAAATAAATAATTAAATAGAAGAAAAGAAACAGAAGTGAAACATCGTTTAAATATTTACGGTTAAGTTTCAGAAACTCTTTTATGTGATCTACACAATTTGTTGTGTACGAAAGTCAAAAGAACTTTAGTTCATACGTGTTATGATTGATTTGGGGAGTTACAAATTGGTACAATATTCTATTTCTCGAAGAAAATGTGTTGCCAAGTTTGTTCGGTAAGAGCGAAACTTCCTCAACTATTTATGAACCTTAAAAGATAACGGGAAAATCCCGGCAAAGTAGTACTTATCTAGTTTACCCTTTGTGCCTTGTGCCGGTTATAGGCTGTGAGCTTAATACGATAATGACTATTCGAGTGGATAGATAAACTCTTTTTGTTTTTGCTTGTATATTTTTTAAGTATGGCTATTAGAATTAACAGTGTACATGTTCACGTTTAACATTGCTTTTGTAAAAAGCTATAAAGTACAAGATAATAAATACTATTCGTATATATATAATATCTATTCGTATATTTGGGTGAAATTGAGCATTAAATATAATAATCACGCAAGTATAAAACTAATCCATGCTTTAAATTTTATTGCCATATTAATCAATATAAATTTTGCTAAAACAATGGGCTTAGTGAAAAATAATGTAGGCTTACGCCTTTCATGTTTTGGAACAAAAAGGGTTATACACAGCGTGGATACATTCCAACGAAGATATTAATATAGTGCACAAAATGCAATAGGAATTTATTTAATATAACTGTGTATCTCTTAATATATATAAATATCGTGTCACAATGTTTGTCCTCAATGGACTCCTAAACCACTTAACCGATTATAATAAAATTCGCACACCATGTGCAGTTCGATCCAACTTGAGAGATAGGATAGGTTTTATCCCGGAAATCCCTCGGGAACGGGAACTATGCGGGTTTTTCTTTGAAAACGCGGGCGAAGCCGCGGGCGGAAAGCTAGTATATGTATATGTATTCATTTATTTCATTTTATAGATACGAGTAGGCAAAATTCATGCAATTGTGGTGCCGAAAAATTATGGGTATTTAAAAGTCTGGTTCAGTTAAACAATTAATGATATTTATATGAATTTGCCCTAATCTGTATTAATGCGATGACTCTCTATAGCAATAAAATATAAATTAATCCAAATAAAACACATATTTAAATACAAAATTGTCTTTATTATGGAATATAAAGGTACAACAATTTTGAAATACCAACTAAAAGCCTTAATTTTCGGGGTTTTCATAATGGACAATCCTTGTCATATACTTACATGACATAAAAATGGTGACCTTATGATACTGGTTCTGTTGCGTCAAACCTTTGTCATATATTAAAGGGCGCTTCATATTAAGTCCACTTTATAATATTTTGAGATAATGTAATAAAACTGAGCTTACTATGATATTGCTGAATTATACAAAATATATTACGATAAGTAGGGATTGGATCAATAAAAACATAGGTAATTTGGAAAATAATTGAAGCATTCGTGATGTTTTCTTGATATGATTTTAATTATGCAAATCATAACACAGTAGTAAATATAATATCTTACGGAGACTGACCAACAAACTACCAGATACTAAATAAAATGTAAGTGGACGACGGTAAAAGAAGAAAAGATAAATATAATAGAATATTAGTTTTTACGAGTTAGAGACTATTTAAAGGCATTTCTAAAAATCCTCTTACTAAATCGTTTTATACAACTGCAAAAAAGACACCTAAAAATCTCGCTATCAATATTTTCATGCTATGCACAGAGTAACTAATAGTACGTTACTTTTTATCTGGTAACACGTGCTCCTGACCGAACCTTCATGTAATGGACGGCGTCAGCCTATATTGCATTTAATTGAGAGGTATAGAGGTATAGTATAAGCTATATTGTTATAGATGATATGTAACAAGATGCGTCTGAGATCATGTACTGGACTGACAGCTTAACATCACGTTAAGGCATAATATTGGTAATATTCAGGATTCAGCCAATCTCACAACTCAGCCGTAGGTCAGCTTTAGACAGACAAAATGATTGACTCGTATGAAGTTTATAGAGAACTTTGTTATTAAAAATATTTATCCATTATACTTGCCAAGTGATGATTATCTTCAAAAGAATAACTTCAATTTTCTATAATTCACACGCATTAGTTTTCTGCTGCGTGTGAATGTGTATACCTATTGTGTGAATGCAAAAAATTCATATACACACATAAAAAAGCTACTTTTAGTGAAGTTTTTTGAAAAGATACCTACTGCGTCCTATCAATTTCTTATATTCGCAGTTAAATTCAATTTACTGTTTTACAATCCATTTTTTCATTTAAAAATAGTTTACTTTAAATTACTAATAAATTGGCTAATTATTCTAGAACTGCGTTTAAACTTGTTATCAAACAAACGAATCCGTTGAATTACCCAATTTCGGAATCCCGCGTCACTGATATTATCAACTTATATGGAAAAGTTTTGATTGAATATGAACGACGAGATTTGTGACATCAAAAAGTTAGGAACATGTTAGGATATTATCTCTAATTTTATTTGTTTCGGGATAATGGGATCTCTTGTTATGTGCTAATTAAAGGATTGAGTTCATTATTTTATCAAATTATTTTTTACGTAATGTTTTAGATGTTTTTCGAAGAATTTATTCAGAAGATGTTTTTATTTTTTGTTTTTGTAATTACGGACAAATGTCTTTTTTCGAGATGGGTTAATTGAAGTTTGAGCTTCTTATTCCTGTTTCCGAGGATATACAATAAGATAAGTAAATAAACAAAATCAATTTGTTTCATTTAAATAATTAATGACCCAATGTTTGAAAGTGTTTACTTATTTCTATCAATGATTCAATTAGCTACGTTACGTAATTATTTATAATCTCCAAATGTATTTTGGCATACAAACCTCCAGATAATTATAACCTAACTATCTATCCATACAGAAATTTCAGAATTATTCACAACGTAGTCCATACGCAAAACGAGAACCCATTGCTTAATGAACGGCAATAAACAAATGATTGTACTCGTTCCACAGCAACAGAATGATAACTGGCAAGGCTCCAAACTCGCTAATTGATTCTTAAATTGTTGTTTGCGAAGGGACAATGCCACCCTGCAGTCAGGAAGAATAAACAAAGAATGCCAAATTGTCCCCGAATACAATAACAAAAATGTTTTCATGAAAAATTTGTCTATTTCGCACTCAAGGTATTTGTGAATAAATAATATTATGCAAATATTTGAACTTTTAACTCTGTAACATTCAACTTTTGGCCATAATTCAAAGTAATGTTTTTTGAAACTCGCTTTATGAAATTGTTAAGTTTTGGGTATTTCACGAGTCTTATGAACAAGTATAACTGTCATTTAATTTTATGACGTTTCAACATTTTAAACAGACTAATGTCTCTCTTTATTAACCTTTATAAATGACAACTACGACGCTACGGCAATACGTACTACGGCTACGTAGCAATAGACGTAGGCTCGAATGAACGCTTCATTTTATATTACTCTACATTCTTTTGTTGATTAAAAATTCTCGTAGCTGCTTTTTATGATTAGACAAAAGAAAAGACAAACTGTCACTGAATAATTACCTTGAGAGATCCTTTTCATTTTATGACCATGAAACTATACAAGTAAAACATTTAATAAGCTCCCCTTATTTATTTTAAGTTAAACCAAGGTGAAAATTTAAATTATATGCTAGTTGATTTCTAACACAAGCAAACAGCAGTTTTGGACATGCACATATCTCACCGAACACATTATAGCAGGTTAGTTATGTAAGACGCAGTTCATTTCAGTTCACCGAACGCAGTTTCAGTCAATTCTGGCCATTTTAATCAATAATTATTCGTTACACAAATCGTTATTACTGTTATGTATTATACGTTTTTATTATTCTCACTTGTATTCTTGTCTTATAAAAAGTAAATAAAAATGTTCTCCGTGACTTCAATAAAACAATTATCTTGAACGAAACGCAAATTTAATTTTGCGGCGAAATTCTTATTACTTGTCTTTAGTGGCGTCGAGTAAAGCCGCTTTCAGAATACGCTTGGCATTAACAAGCGTCAGCATTCAGCGATTTAGGATGTGGGATTTAATATTATTCCGTATACTTAGCGCCAATAAACAAGCATGTTTTATCTTCTTTTTATTCTTAGTTTTTATTTAATGTTTTGAAGAAAGATTAGATCTTGGTCAAAATATAATAATACCGAATTTATCAAGTTATTGTTTCCACAGGCAAGTAGGAAACTTAATACGTATTTTTATTCAAAGGTAATATTTTAGTTTAGTTTATAGAAATGAAATATTTTGTTATACGAAAAATATTTTATACCTATTGTATATAAATTATAAATGTTATTCATACATATCTTATTCATCCAATATAATGTTATATTCAATATAATATTTTATAGCAGTTTACCTGAAAATACATGGGAATATTTGTGCAGATTGCTTCAATATTTCCTGAACAATTATATTCCAATACATGTTATGATTATAGATAATAAATAAGTCTGTAAAAACAACAACATAAAAATAATTTATTGTGGACCAAGAATCATTTTATCGCAGCGATCTGGTATAGGTTGCGGTAGTAAATTTAATTTGGGCAATACCCGGGTCAATATTGATTTCTGATGGATATTTCTCCGGGGAATTTCAAATATTCACGGCAAACTGCACCTAGTTTTGCAAGAAGTTTTCAAACCCACTTGGAAATAAGAAGTGCAATGTAAATTTGAAATATGACCAAATCTTTTAAATTAATTGGTGAGTTTATTGATTAAGGGCTGATTTTTCAGTCGTTGGTTAAACTTATTCTTCGGATAACGTATTAAACTAACATTTCAAAAATGCATTTTAATTGTCCTGTTTTGACAGTTTAATGGTGACATTTTAATATTATCGTGTAATACTTTATTGGACGGATAAGTTTTAACCAAGGATTGAAAAATCGGGCCTAAATAGAATTGAATGCGACATTAGGCTAATGAAAAAGGAGTGGTAATTAGTGAAGTCTTAAAATTCAATTTTTACTATTACTACTACAATTTAAAATATATTGGCTGCTACTATAGTACCACATTAGCTTACGATTATGTTGAACCGATTACAAACTTTAGAAAACAAAAGTAATCTACCATCAAAACGTAAATCATACACCCGAGTGGAGTTTTATTGTGACCTTATTATTTTTTTTTTTTTTTTTTTTTTATTGGTAATAGGGAAGCGCTTGACCACAATCTCGCCTGATGTTAAGCTGAGATGTGGTCTAAGATGGAACGCGCTTCCCTAGAAGGTACCTGTTCACTCTACGCTTGAAGACCCCCATGTTGTACTCGTCGGGGAACACAGACTCAGGAAGCATGTTCCAGTCCCTCGCGGTTCGGATAAAAAATGTGGAACCGAACCGCTTAGTCCGGGTACATGGAACGTCCACCATATGGCGATGCCTAGAATCTGTGCGCCTCGACGATCGATGGAAGAACGGGGATGGCGGAACGAGATCGTGCAGTTCCGCAGCGCACTCTCCAAAGTGTATCCGATAGAAGACCGATAAGCTGGCCACTCTGCGGCGGTGACCGAGGCTTTGGAGCTTTTTGCCTACTAGGTCATCGTCGTTTATGAGCCTCTTGGCACGCCTCTCTATCGCCTCAAGCGCCTCCAGCTGGTACTTGGCGGAACCGTCCCAGAGGTGAGAGCAGTATTCCATGCACGATCGGACTTGTGCTTGATAAAGGTTGAGCAACTGTCCCGGGCTGAAATACTGTCTCACCTTCGCCAGAATTCCAAGCTTTTTTGAGGCTACTTGGGCTTTAGATTCAATGAAGGAACCAAAGTTCAGAGTGGGCGTTAAGGTGATACCAAGAAGCTCGAGGTGGTTAGTTATCGGCACGGACACACCTTGGAAATTCGGAGTCAGGTGGAATGGACTTCGTTTAGCGGAGAATAGACACGCCTGGGTCTTAGACGCATTGAACTTGACCAGATTGGCATCGCCCCAGTCGGAGACCGCCTGTAAGGACAAGTTCATGCGATCAACCATCGCCTCCCGTAGAGACTGAATTTGTGCCGTACTGGCTCGCGCGCTGGATACATATCTCTCCACAACAGTGCTATCGTCTGCGTACCCATAGATACCGGGTTTCAGCAGATCGTTGATGTGTAGCAGGAAGAGTGTTGCGGAGAGAACTGATCCCTGAGGGACTCCGGCATTTATAGCCATTTGGTCGGACGAGCAGCCGTCGACGACTACCCGAAGCGACCGGTCTCTCAGAAAATCTGAGATCCAGGCGCAGAGACCAGCAGGCAGACCGTAGGATGGAAGCTTGCCAATAAGACTATCATGCCAGACCCTATCGAAGGCCTTTGAGATATCAAGGGAGACAGCAAGTGCTTCACCATGATTCTCGATGGCCTCGCTCCAGATGTAGGTGGCGTACGCTAGAAGATCCCCAGTGGACCGGTTTCGGCGGAACCCGTACTGACGGTCACTGAGGAGGTCATTCGATTCTAGGTGTGCCAGGAGCCGGCTGTTCAGTACACGTTCCATAGTCTTACAGAGTATGGACGTGACTGAAATTGGCCTGTAGTTGGAAGGGTCGGCACGACTGCCTTTTTTGGGCACAGGCTGCACGTTGGCAAGCTTCCAAGATTTCGGTACTTTTCCAGTCGTCATCGAAAGGCGAAAGAGGCGTGTCAAAACAGGAGCAAGTTAAGGCCTTATTAGGTTTAGTTAAGTTCGGGAGTACTCCAGTGAACTGTCATTTAAGAATTTACGGCACTATTATTCTCTAAGGCGATGGAGTGAAGACAAGTGACAAGTTGAAACGGGAATGTTTTATGCTTTTGTGCAGATGTTACCAGCGAATTGAAGTACGATTAGACTTTCTTTTGAATCGAATTCTCTGGAATTTTCACCCGTATCTTTATTGAAAGGTTTTAGTAGATTTATTGTTGAACTTTGTGTAGGTGGTAAGATTTACAAACAACCCGACTCGTATCCTTACTTACATGTCGTATAATTTTTAATAAGATCTAATTACATCTATAAAGTATGCATGCTTAGTAACTACCTTGTCTTACCTTTGGTTAAGATTATTTAAAGACATTTTTTATATTTTTTTTTACATATTTTTCGATCTTGAAGTTGGGTTCTGAGTATAATAAGGTGGTGTGATTTTAAAATTATAATATAAAGCTACAAAGGTCCACAAGAAAGAGGCAATCCATTTTCATTATAAATTAAATACTATCAACATTTTAAATTTAACCTCAAATACTCATTAAACTAGGTTTCTTATCAAACAACTTCTGATTAATCATTTCTCGGTTCAGGAAGAAGTTTGTTCTCGTAACGAGTAAACCTAAGGAAGAATTAAAATCTATTTTTTTACTATATTTAAATTATATAACGTTTAATTATTTACGTCATACTTTGCCTTGATATTTTATAATTTATGACTTGCGTTTATACATTTCATACCAACTGTAAAATTTTGGATTATCGGATTACCCTGTTCGCTAAGCTTCTTCATGTCATCGCCCTCTTCCTACATTGGGCAATTCATATTTACAAAGTGTTATATATCTTGTTTTCATTGTTTTCTTTGTTTTATGTATAGAAAGCTTTCATTATATGAACATAATCATAACTATAACAAATCAATGATTAGCACCAAAATCTTAATTTTTTTCTGAGAATATTATTAAAATCATAATATAAGACAATAAAGACGATAATTCTCCCATTATTATTTTACTTTTATTTATCTACGGCATTCTCTCTAAAAACTTTTTAAATCTGCTAATAATAGTTTTTGAAACTATAAATAGTAAAGTTTTGTATACGAAAGTCCTCTACTCGGTCCGTAGTTTCATCTTAGTGCAGCCGACTGTAAGGAGAGATAACCGAGATCTCGAATAAAACATACTTCGTAGCGTTGATAGGTGCAACGAGTGAAACTCATGGGTAAAACTAACATAGAATACATAACTGTATGATAGGATGTGATGTTTTGAAAATTAAATGATAATCTTGTTCAAATTATTTAGGTATGCTAGTAGTCCCGGATCCGCCCAGGTTGACTCAGGATAGAAAAGAAAGAAAATACAGCCTATATGACTCAGTAAAATGTAGCTTTCTGCTTGTGGGATAATTGTTGAAATTGGATCAGTAGTTTTTGTGTGAAAACATTACATAAATGTAAATTATTTCAAGAAGAATCAAATCAAATCAAATCAAGTGTTTTCTAATTTACTTTGCATTTTGTATCAAATAAACCTCTGGGACTGGGATTAAATACGAAAGCACTCTTAAGATTTCTCACGTGCTATAAAAAATTACTCATACTTACATATAAGAACATAACAATTCCGTCGAAATATTGCTCATCTTCAATATTATTAAGGATACGGATGATAGAAATAAAAAGAGAATAGGGAAGGAAAGGCGATAAAATATGATTAATATTCTATCACTTTGGCGTTAAGTAAGTTATACTGCCCTGCTACTAAGACTAACCCGATTCGTGTATCAATATGCTTTTCACAGAAAAAGAGCACATCAAAGGAACTCTAATCAAAATTCTTCATTTCCAACAAAAATGCGTGTCCATAAATTTCCATCAAGTTCTCGCTATTTCGGTACATTATCACCCTCGCAATTAAAGCGTTAATGTTATTTTTTTCACTCAATCTAATAATCGCGCAATTTCTAAGTCTCCGGAACAAATTATTATCCAAACTCCAGAAGGTAATGGGAAAGATTATCAAGCTCTTTAAAACGTCGCCGTGATAGGCTTCAAGAAGGGTTATTAAAGAGAGTATTATCTTTATATCACTGGGATGAATACAAAACATTGGATTTATAGATATTTGTGATAGCTGACTGAACATTGAGTTTGGAATCCGATTGCCTGAAGCTACAAAGATATTATAAGAAAACTTTGTGGTTCAATACGACTACCGGCAGAGGATCATATCTAAGCAGATTTTTACCTTTTACGCGTAAAAACGAAACGAAAAAATATGAATTGAAATGGATTTTTAATAATATACGTCATCATATTTTGTTAAAACTCTATAATAATTACATTTTAGGATATAAAACAACAGAAATTGAGCATCAAAGACCATTTTACATCATTTTAAACCAAATTTTTAACAAAATTCCGCCTTTTAAATTCGACACGATATGTATTTTTAATGAGCATACCTTTGTAGTATTCGCTATAATCCTGAATATAAAATGTTACTTCGGAATATTAAAAATGATATTTCTTGAAAAGAATCCAAAAGTTGCGGCAAATAAATTTTCGAACGCGATGTTATTCTTACCCTAATGCAGTCTACATTATGGAAATCTGTCGAAAACTTTATGTGGGTAGAATAAAAACATGCATTGCGTTGAACAATTCACTCAAATAAACAGAACCGGTCAATTGAAAGTCGATTGCTCACTGAGATCGTCGTACGATTAGGTTTTTGAATGCTACATCGGTATTAACCTAATTTGGGGCTTCCACGCGGTTCTTTCGAAAATCAGCCGTCCGTATTGCATTATGTCGCAGGTCATAATGTAAAAAATTCCATTGATATAGGTATATTTTCAATTTCAATGTTTTGAAAAGTGAATTACAACTCTATAAATCTAAATAATACCTAGTAGGTGCCTACCTAATATTTTTTATGCTTATATCAAAGATTACTAAATAGTGACTATGGTTTTATCATTAAAACCAATTAAGTATAACAATATATGACACCGTAGTATATGAATTTAAAATTATCAGACGGTAATACCCCCTAGAGTGTTAGTGAAAGGTAAAATGAAGTATCACGTAGGGTCTAATGAATTTGACTTTATTAATATTTACAACTGCTGTTAATGTCATACCTTTTTATTAATTTTATTTTTCTAAAAGTTCAAATTATATAGAGAACGGTCCAATTTCATTTGGCTGGTCGCTCTGTGTGTACGCGTAATACATTTTTATCTTTTTCATTTTTTCAGCAGATTTTCTTAATTTTAATGTAAAGAGAAAAGGAATCATTATTATCAACTGTAGTTTTAAAATCAAATGTAAAAATATTTATTTCCATCTAATATTAATCTTTTCTCGACGTAAACTACGTGTGGACAAACAAAATGTAATACCATTTACGAACGTTACAAAGTTTATTTTTAAATTTCCACAAAACTCATTAGAAATTTAAAAGTTTTCCGGCTCCTAGCCACTTGAGAGCTTAACATAGGATTAGACGACATTTATTTACAAAACTATAACTTGCTTTGTCGACAGCCACGACGACAGCTGCATTTGTTATTTATTAGATCACGTCTTTATTCTTTGTTTTCAGTTTTAGGACTTCGGACATTCGTGTTAGATGCTTTCCTGCTATGTACTGACTAATGTATATTGTTTATTTTAATGTACGTTGTGCTATTTTGGAATTTTTGATCGTTCACAGAATTCCATTTAAAACAAAATAAAGTTATAAAAGTAATGAATTTATTTTATAATTCAATAAATGCACAAAACATTTAAAATAAAAGTTATAATATGAAAACTTGATATAATAATTACATTTTTTCAATAATAATATTATAATCTATATAATATATAAAACTCAAAGGTGACTGATATAGTGATCTATTAACGCACAGCCCAAACCACTGGACGTATCGGGCTGAAATTTGGCATGCAGGTAGATGTTAGGACGTAGGCATCCGCTAAGAAAAGATTTCCCGAAATTCTTGCGGGAACGGGGAAAAACGGGGATGCACGTACAAAGTCGTGGGCGGAAGCTAGTCATATAATATACCGCTCCAATGAACCTCAACGTGACAGCAAGGACTTGACTCGATACGACAAAGTTGAGAAACGTTTGACGAGCCTGACATATTCCATCAAGGCATTTTATCCCGAAATTTTATATTTCCTTCAACTGATCGAAAAGTCGATGAACTTCAAATTGTCTGAACTAGAGGGTTCAATTTAAATTCTTAGTATTTGTCGGTTCCTCTTTGAAGTCTATATTTATAGACTATGCTAAGACTGTGAACCTAAAACTTTGTACTATTATATAATCGTTTTTTATATAAATTTGATAGTATAAGACATAAGTATATTAGTAATCGTTTCTACAAATAATTTTCCGTTCATACTTTCAATACCTCATACTGAAATATAAAAATGTATTATTTCTATATTTTTATATTTAATATACAAAAACACAAATAACACACAATAGATTATTGTCAAATATAATAAAAGTTGTGTTACAATATAATCACAACATCACATTAATATGACAATACAAATTAAATAGAATAAGATATAAATAACATATTTCTAATATCGAAAGTCGAAAATACGTTACCACAAATACTTTTCTGAAAGTTTCTAAATGCCAAATGGAAAAGGATCCAAAGGTTTTTTAATTTAGAATGATTGCATGAAATTCATCACGTCGGTCTTTGTTGAATTTGTTATATAAGGTAGTGTTAAATTAAGAAAATCTTATTATATATGGCGGCGTGTGTCGCTAAAAGCTTGGGCGGAGACCGTGGGGCCTAATGAACGTGTTCAAAATTTATAACACTTTCACACATCCACACTTTCGTAAGAATTTTTTACTTATTCGTGAAATCTTCGCAATTTGTATGAATGTAATATGATAATTTATATCTACGTTTATTTAAAATTGTAAGAAGGAGTGATTTAATTTATTCTTTTGGGAAGATTAATCTAAAAAGTACTTCATCGATTTAAAAAATCTTTCACTCGGTAGAAATCTACATTATCCCAGAGCAGGGGTGTGCACAGAGTTTTTCGACAGGGTAGGCAAAAATATTGGAATGATCTTATGTCATAATAATTAATATTGCAGTGTATAATATTTCATATTGCTGTTATCATAATATTTGATTGTAAATATTTTTGTTATTTTTTATTTTTTTGTAGCGTTTCCTTTCATATTACTACTATGAAAGGAAACACTTTTCAATATTTCTGATTTGTCATAATATTATTGAGAACTTAAGGCGTAAGATAAACCCAGTGAGTTTGGGCAAGTCACTCCGACAAATTACTCCTAGTAAAGTGTGGCTTTATTTTGGCATAATGAAGATGTTAGCTTGTGGTAAATATAAGAATATTAGGTTGTTTTTTACAACTACAAAATAGATCTTAAAGCTATCTGTAGTCCTGATGGCAAAAAATATTTTCATTTCATATTTGAAACAATGCCTTCCTATGCTTTGGATTACTATGAAAAACATAGGAATGCCTTGCTGTGGCAGTAGATACTCCCTAAAGACTCATATTGTACTAAGTGTAATTTAATATAGGTAAATAAAATATCTGAACACTCTACAGGTGAGTCTACAGATGAGTCCGAATCTCAGTAGATTCGGACTCATCTGTAGACTCTAGAAGCCTCTAGAGAGTTTATCAAACAACTTTCTTACAATATTATTATTTCGTATATAATATCTAATATTAATATTATGTGTCCTTGATTAAAAATTAAGATAACTTTTCACTTTTAATGACAAATCATACAAAACTCATAATTATGTTCGTTGAATATTAATTTATGTCCTCTCATATAAAATAAGAATATCACAAACAGTCACTAGTCATTATAATATTATGTTACTGAAATGTATTATAAGAGTTTCCGTAAAGCAATTACTCTGAGATATTCTACAGAAACTTATCTAATTTTACTAAAATGCTAAAGTGTCTCGTTCATTTAAGAATACTTTTTGTCTGTTATACTAATATTAGAACAAACTGAATTATATTACATAATATTATATTCAAATAACACACAATAAACTAAATAAAAATTGTACTTCACTGATGTACTACGTATTATACATTCATAAGATATCATTGAAATACATTACAAGTTACAACTAAATATTACGAAATTGTTTTCTTCCAAAATCATAACATAGCAAATCATTCCACCTTTATCACCAACTGAAAATAACATATTCCATAAGGAGATATCGTTAAACATCTTATATACATTTAAGAGAACCTCAACTCGCAGATTTAGTTATCTATTCACTATACACAAATATCGATGTGAGTGAGGTGCTGACAGATTATATTATACTAGCTGAGCTGCACGGTTTCACTCGCGGACGAACACGCGGAAAAAAACATTTTTATAGTTCATGTGATATTCTGATGTTATAACCTTTATTACCGTAAAGTTTCATTCAAATCCGTCGAGTAGTATTTTCGTGAAAGAGTAAGAGACATAATATCCTCACAGACTTTGGCATTAATGAATTGTGAAAATGAATTTCTAACTGTCCAGGAAACGTTGCTCTACCTTTCACTTAGGGGTATGAAAAATCGATTTTTGATTCTCAGTCCTATCCAATATGCATACAAAATTTCATGAGAATCAATGCAGCTGTTTCGGAGGAGTAGAATAACTAACATTGTGACTCGAGAATTAAATATATTAGATACAACACAGTAGGATAACATTTCGCATTTCCCGAAATTTCCAAGTATTCAGCGAAATGACATCGTTATTTGCAACTCAATAAATTGTACTAACACTTTAAAATACCATTCCAAGAACTCCATAATAGCTATTGTGCACTGCATGTGAAGTTTAATTATGCCCTAATATAGCAAAATTATATCTAATGGTGGGTTCAGACGCTTGCGTTCAAAGTGACATTCAACGAGCACAAGCATGTAAACATGTTGTTTGTGCATGCGCCCGGGTTTGTTTGTTTGTGCCCTAAGCGCACGGGCTGCTTGCCGGGCTACTTGCCGGGCTGCTTGCCACGCCTCCGAACGTACCATAAGTAATTCATTCAAGTGATGTTCGCTAGTGAATGAAGCAAGGAGACAATCGGTTTAAAACGATAAGACGTGATTTATTATTGAATAAGAATAATGGATTGTTGACTGCAAGATCAATATCTGTGGTGATCTAATAGATGAGACCAAGTAAGTGCATTGTTTTATGTAGGGGCACAATTAAAAAGAAACTGTTAATGTTATTTACAAATAACAGGCTATAAACCTCTTGTTTTTTTTAGGTGGTTTATAATGTAATTTTGTGGAAGTATAAAATTGGTTTTATAATATTGGCCTTTTAAGAATTAGCCGCTGCTTTAAAATTATAACTTAAAAAATTAAAATGTTTTGAAATATATCAAACAATTATAATCTTTTCACATAAATTGTAACACGGTGTTACAATGTAAAATCCGTGCCAAGTTTAGCGGCCCGAAACGGGCACACCGCAAATATCAAGACGATTTTATCTGCAATCTTAATACGTTGCATTTTCTTGTTATGTAATAATATTGTTACAATTCTGTTTCTTAGAATCAAGATAATATTATAATTCCTAAGTAACTAAAATTCTCAATTCAAATTAATTATATATTATAAGAAAGAAATTATAAAATGACATCACGTATCTCCTGAAAAGTATGGGCCTGGTACCTCTTCGTTAAAATCAAATAATCCTCTAAAATACGCATGCATTTGTACAAGCCAATATAAATTAATCTTGTGATAATAATATCTAGTATTCCTATTATTCTTATTCTCCATATCATAAAGATTGCACATTTCCAGTACTTTATGTCTTTTTATTCTTCCCATCGGTATCGAGCACCAGGTAACCTGGAGAGAATATTTTAACTCAAGATTACCCTAAAGAAATCAAGCACATAACGAGAGATAAACAGTAAATCTTTAAGGATACCTGTGATAAAATCTTTTATATGTAAATTATCTGGATTTATGTGGAAATTGTTGCGAAGGTCTTTTTCGACCCGACTCTACTAAAATGAATTTGTTTTCTTTAGAGAATGTTACTTCCGATTCAATTAGATGGCGTCCTTTATCAATTAGATCTGAAGGGCAGAATTATACGGAACAACACTGCTTCTCGGCTTTATTCCTGCGAATTGAAACCCATAGAAAATAAGGTGTTGCGCTAAGCAATCGTAGGATATTATATTTATTTATTTATACATTTTATTGTTCTGCCAAAATAAAAACAATACAAATGATAGTAATTCTATAAGGCCTTTTTACTTACGAGTGATCTATTCTAGGCAACCGACTGAAATAACGACACAAAAACCTATTATAGTTTGATACTACCGTAAGTTACGAATTTTGCGAAAAAAAAACAGTAAATACGAATTTTACTCATCAGATGTACTCATTTGTCACTATACAAAAAATATTCAGCAGCTTTCTATAACAGAATATAAAATTTCGACCTAAATGAGAACGAATTTTTTCACAACAATTATATTACAAACAATTACAACTTTCAGGTTTCACTAAAAGCATGTAGTATTTTGGTCCCTGAAGTGTATGAATGTCTCAAACACGTACATTTATAAAATGTTTTGCTTGTTGACAAAGCTAAAAGTTTTCTTGTCTTTGTCGCTAAAATGTTAGTCACATGAGCCCAGCGGTCTTTTAAGGCGAAATGAGACCCAAAACAGACGTTTCGAGCGCACGGAGAATTAATTTTTTTCTTCAAAAACTTTGAATTTGATTTTTTTTATTTATCGATTTATTTAATTGAAGAGTTTGTTTAGTGACGTTTGGGAACCGAAACACGATTGACAAAATTTGCCTCGATAGAAAAACGTTGTGAAGTTGCCCAAAAATTAAACGGAGAATCAATTTCATTTGGACAATAGTAAAGTAATATCAATGAAACTTTATCCACATCCATTCCATTCAATTCTTGAGGGACGTACGGGATTAGATTTTTCAATTAATACATCAGTAATTTTAAAAAAATATATTTATAAACTATGAGCAAAAAATTGCGCGCAGGCCGGTCGCTTCCGCCGTTCCGCCTCCTGTTAGTCGACGCCAACGCGTCTTAGAGAGCAGTCCTGTACAACTTTTTCGCGCGGTGCCGTTGTCTACTCGCATACGTGATTTAGTGTTAGTGTTACTAAAGTTTTTCATAAACATGGTGAATTTTGGTGGCCAAAACATTGATGGTGAGAACATTAGGAAGAAAATGTTGCGAAGGCAGATGAAGAAACTACAGTTATTGAATCTAAATAGGTAAGTTTAATGTTTATCATGCTTATTTATATTTAATAAGTCTTTCGGTTGCTACAAGTCTAAAGATTTCAACTTCAAATATTTTGATTACTAGGTATATGTTTACAAGTCTAAATTGAGAAACGCATAAATGAAAATCTGATAGTTATTTTTATTTGTAATAAGTAATATTATTTTAGTCATATTTTGAGATTTCATTAGGTACCTATTTATGATTTTTGTATTAGTACATATATATGTTTACAAAGTCTGAATTTAGCAACGCACAAATCAAGATTTTATAATTTTATGCACTCTGTCTTTATTTTTATTTATAATTTTATTATTGGTATAAATAGGTAACGTTTTAGTTGTTTTTTGAGATTTCATTTTCCAATAAATATACTACTGATTTGTGTATGTATGTTTATTTCTAATAGCGAAGCGCGACCACGAAAAATCCGATGTGCAGCTTGCAAGCCAGGACGCAATAAAGACACGTTGGTCTTTTAGACCAACCATGATTACCAGAAACTGATGTGGATCTTCAGACAGTTTCACATAGTACTTTTTTTGTGTAAGTTTATTCTTATGTCATTTATTTATAAGTCATAAGATTGAAGATAGTGGAATATTTCAGACTAGTGTAAGTTATCACTGACGGGTAGGTTATTACCAGTGAGATCAGAAACAATTTTTTTTCAACCCTATTGCGTATAACTTTTTTGTTTTTTTTTTTTATTGTATTATAACTATTGTCTGAGGTCTTTCACTGCACCGGTAATTGTAATTTTTTTACTTATTAGATATCATACTATTTTAGACTTATTGCTGATCTACTAACAATTCTATACACATGTGAGCAGTCCCAAGACAAGGATTAGATCTAGACAGGACTAGATACAGGATATTTATTTATACATATATCAATTCGAATGAATGTATGTATGAGTAATTTTTTAATTTGTTTTTATGAATACTATTTGCATATTATGCATAAGCATAATTACTTATAAATTTTATATAAAAAATATTTGAAAAATTTGTAGTTATGTAACTATGATGCCGACAATCTACTTTTTTACGAGCTAGGACAATAGAGCGATAAACGAACGGACACAGCTGCGAAATTTTTTACTAATTTTTATAAAAGCACTTGTTATAATAATTGCGGTCAACCGTAAAATTTTGCAAACAAAAGAACGATTTTCTCAGAAAGTTTGCTATGTATGACGCCGACAATCGAGTTTATTACGGGCTAGGGTAATAAAGCGACAAAGGAACGTACACAGCTGTGCAATTTTTTCTAGTTTTGATGACAGTATCTTTATAATAATCGTGGTATTATAAGAGGTATTATCAATTAATTTTTCTCCTATTATAACTTATTATGGTTGTTTCAGCACCTCAATGTACAAGGATAGCTCAAAGTAACGGGCAAGAGACATATTTATTTACGGAACAAGGAGAAGAAGTCGTATCAAGAAGATAAACATTGGAACAATAAAATGGTAACAAAACCAGCATTCGAAAATATCTGATGTTAAGTATATCAAAATGTCGGATATATTTATTCAAAAATAATCAAAATTGTAAATAATATTTTTTTGTCTATTATTGTTTTTTTTTTTTTTCAATAAATATGATATAAAAACAAAAACCCGTTTTTTTAAATCTTTTAAAACCGATAATAATGTAAAAAAAAAACAAACGTAAATAGCATTATTCTATTATGTATTTTTATTATCATATTGTACGTAAAGTCCCCATGTCGAAAAACTATAAAATTCGTTTACAAAGATTTGCAAATAAGCTAGTAACGTAGGTAGCGACAATTCTAACAATAACAAATAATTACATCATAAAATAATTTAGTCACAAGCTCACTTATTGTAACCAGATTTGTACCAATTAAAAATCGACCTTCGTGCAAAGGAACTAAGGTCGATTTTTCTAGTTCGATGGGCCCGGCAACGAAAAGACGTTGCCGGATCGCTTTACTCAGCTCCGCGCGAATATAAGAATATAAGTAAAGTTCATTGAACCTCCGTTAGTTCCGTATGTTTCCGTCATCTATTCAGTTGTGTGGCGTGGCGAGGGGATTTTCGTGAAGCGTCCCGCGCGCTCTTATGCTCCACCCAGGGGGCGTAGCCCAAAAGGTGCACAAGCATGATTGTATTTCGCCTTAAAGTTTATGTTATACGTAGCGAGATAGCTCATCTCCATTATCATCAATAGTGCAGTGGAGTTGAACTTTGAAAACATTGTTTTCTCAAATAGCGTATTCTTTAAATGATGATTTTGTATTTATATTATTAGGATATAAGAATTGTAAATTCAACACTTTTTGATAGACATAATAATATTATCTAAACCAAGACCGGATGAAAAAATAGTATACTATAACTGATTAAAACTTAATATAATCTCACATTGGTATTTTATCTAATCTTAATATATAATAGAAATATAATAGAATATAATAGAAAATTAGTTAAATAATACAAATACACGAGAACGCTTCCCAAAAATACAGTAACATTTTAAGGCATTGTCTTAATCATGGTGTCGCATAATTTATGCACGTAAAGCTGAGTCAAAGTGGTTCCCAAATTCTTGAGCAAAGAGCTTTCACTTTTGCTTCTACAAAATGCAAACTGCTTTTACCAATTCCTTGTGTTTTTCTCAAGATTACGGTTCGTATATTATTATTTATTACGATAGTACTATAATATTTCTATGTGAATGCAAACGTCGTGATCTGATCGAACTAATATTAAATTCTACATCTGTGACGATCTCAAGGTAAGCCTTCTAGAGAATATTATAATATAAGAATATTAGGGCATATTAAAATCTAAGCGTATAATATCACTGAAGATTTTTAAAAATATTTTTTTCGAAGATAATATATTTTATGTTTTACGTTTTAATTTATAAAGAGGTGTCTACAATATCCTTATTTACCGTGGATTGAAGATATTTGTATTATGAAGCCTTTTCACTGAATGTTCATCTTAATGAACAATGCCTTTAGAAAATGCTTGGGATAGAGAGAATGAACATTATTGTTAAGTAAAATGTAGAAAGTAAAATAATCTGTTTCAAGCTCTACCTAGTCTATCCGAGAAGTGACTAGCGTAAATTTTTATTTGCAATTGTATGAATGTCAAAGGGAAAGGACCTATTTAATATTATTTATGGTGTAACTGAAAGGTCACGAAGTATAATATTCTGTATTTGAATATTACCTGATAAAAAAACGATGCATTCAATAAAAAGGAATGGAAACAATTACCTTTAATTAATACGTATTAATTAATTAATTAATATTAATTAATTAATATTAATTAATTCTAAATGAATTAATATTAATTAATTCATGATTGATCGATCAAATCTCGAATGGAAAATTTTAATTTAATTTCAGGAAAGTTGAAATTTTAATTAAAATGTTCAATTTGAGTTTTCAAAGATAATCTCAATTATAATGAGATACAAATTAGTTAATCAAAATACCTACATTATAATTTTCATTTTGAAGTGTAGATTCAAACATAAATAATATTGTACGATGTAATGATGACGATAATGATACGTAACCTACCTTTATAAAGGTTTAAATTACATTTTAGTATATTATGGCATTTTAATCTTCTTATATATAAAATTCTCGTGTCACAATGTTAGTCTGCATACTCCTCCGAAACGGGTGGACCGATTCTCATGAAATTTTCTGTGCATATCGGGTAAGTCTGAGAATCGGCCAACATCTATTTTTCATATGTACCACGGGCGAAGCCGGGGCGGACCGCTAGTGTTAGATAAATTATTGGCATAGCATGACTAGAAAGGAATAGATTGACTAAAGGACTCCTATTTTATCCCACTATGACTAAACAAGAATTAAGAGCCCTCATGGATTCGCAAAATATAACCATTAAAGCAGGGGTTCCCAACCTTTTTTTGTCTACTGCCCACTTTAAGAATAAATTATTTTTTAACGCCCCCCTTTTTAAACATACTTAAAAACCGCTAAGTACTTATAACTGATTATTGAAACGCAACTTTATAGTATTCGGACAGAGTATCTTTTATTGAAAATAAAACAAACATAATCAATTCTTATATAAAAACTAATGTGAAGGTTGAATCTGATGCTGTTCAATAAGTTTGTTGATATCAGGTTCCAATTTACTCAAAAACAGCCGCAAGTCGCCACGTTCGGTAATACGCAAACGATTTCTCTTTTTAGTAAGCAGCGTTGCCACAGCACTAAATCCACGTTCACACAAATATGACGATGGGAATGCTATCAAGAATCGTTGAACAATTGACCACAATCCAGGGTACAATTGCGGGATCGGTTTTTGTAGCCAAAATTCTTGATATCCATTTTTGAACTTGATTTTTGTTTCTTCGTTTGTTGTCAATTCTATAAGTTCTTCTTCCAGCTGAGGTGACATTGCTGTGTTGACATTTGAAAACGGATCCAACACCCAGTCTGGTATTTCCAAGTTTAAAATGTCCTGGTATCGTTCGGTGAAGTCAATGTGGAGGTTTTACAAATGTTGGCAGTAGGCAAACAAGTCGTCGTTACTGCAGAATACTGATAAATTCGGAAAATTGTGAAACTCACGTCTGCCCATATTCTTTTTGTGCAGAAGCAGTTTGTCTGCGAAAGCAGCAACGACATTTTTTGTTTTAATTAAATTTAGTTCATCGCCTTGCAGTTGGAGGTTCATGTCGTTGAACAATTCTGTCATGTAAGCTATATCATTCTTTGATGTTATGAGCTTGTTGCGCAGTTCTGTATCTTTAGTTTCCAAGAACTCTATCACAGAGTCAAACAGGTTGTAAAATCGAATCAGACAATTGCCTCTTGACAGCCAACGAACTTCAGTATGAAGCAACAAACGGTTGAAATCTTCGTCATTAGTAGCACAAAGCTGATGAAATAATCTATCATTCAAAGAGCTGCTACGGATTTTATTGACTGCTTTGATGACATATTGCAGTGATTGAAATAGTCGTTCACTTAAGTTTCTAGCAACCAAATGTTGTCTATGAATAACGCAATGTATAGCAAGGACATCTGGAATTTTATTCTTTAAGTACGCTATGAAGCCTTTATGGCGCCCTGTCATAGCCGGAGCGCCATCCGTAGCAACTGATATAATATTTTTCAAAGGAATCTCTTTCTCTTCACAAAACTTTTCCAATGTATTGAATATGGTTTCGCCTTTTGTATCTGTCTCCAAATTTCTGGCAAACAATAGTTCTTCACGTATTTTCTCATCTTTAATAAACCTCCCGTAAGATAGCAAAAACGCTTCATTAGTTGGTAAAGTGGACTCATCGAGCTGAATTGAGAATTGACTAGTCCTCAGATGATTGCACAATGATTCTTCAATGTTTTCAGCCATTTCATCAATTCGTCTTTGCACAGAATTATTACTCAAAGGAATTTTTCGGATAATATCTGCGGCCGGTTTATGAAGCACAGTAGTTATTACTTCCTTTATTGCTGGCAAAATTAACAAAGAGATTTTGTACGAAGCTCGAAGTCCGTCGTCATCTTGCTTAGCAGCCGCCGAAAATAGTTTTGATACACTTGGCTGAGTATTATGCTTCTTCTCTAGGTCTTGAAAATATACTACATTCTTGTCTTTCTTATCTGGATGCATTTTATTCAAATGATCTTGCAGTCTTGAAGGCTTCATTGCTTCGTTCGAAAATGTTTTTAGACATAGAAGACACAAAGGCGACGACGGGTTTGTGGGATTTTCAATAAATCCGAATTTAATATATTCCGCAGAGTATTGCCGTCTCTTCTTTTTTACTTCCGACATTGTTTTGTTTTGAGAAATACGTAAGTGTTGAAATCAAGTACTGCTTATCTATTATGCGCGAAACCGCAAATGAAAATAAAATAAATTTACGTCGTTTATAAAGGATTGCATAAGCAGCACGCAC
Source organism: Colias nastes (assembly GCA_907164665.1). Taxonomy (NCBI): domain Eukaryota; kingdom Metazoa; phylum Arthropoda; class Insecta; order Lepidoptera; family Pieridae; genus Colias; species Colias nastes. The sequence goes on along the minus strand of CAJQZM010032216.1, from coordinate 3,370 downwards.
CAACAGGAATAAGACAAACGTGCATAAACTCGTTTAAGTATCTCATTCGACGCCCAATCGTACTCGACAAGCACGAGTATTATAGAACCAGCCGATTGATACAGGAATGTACAAATCGGATTATTTAACAAAAACTTGTTAAAACATGATTGCCCGCGGTCTATTATATCGAACCGAGTTTGAGCTATATCTTAATTAATATTAGTTGATGTTCACAAGATGTCGACTCTCGAAGTCGAGAGCTCAGTCGGTGTCTAAGAGTCTTCCTAGCTAGGTAGATGAAATTATAAATCGAACCCAAAGCCCTACACAAGCCCCCTTTTTTTTCTGGGTCTCTTACCGCCCCCCTTTAGGCCTGCAGCGCCCACAAGGGGGCGTTATCGCCCACGTTGGGAAAGACTGCATTAAAGTGTGCACTGGTAAAAAATTAGAACAAGAAAAAAAGCGATTTAATCCGTAAGGGAAAATATAGAAATAGTAATTTTAAGTTATTACTAGGATACATAATATTATATCTCTATTCCGAATTTAAAGGAACACCAACCTATTCATGAATATATAAAAGATCGAATCTTTATTATAGCGGTAGTATTGCTGAAAAGAAATTGAAACGGTAGTCCGGCTAAATGAAATGTAATACCTTAACCATAGTATATCTACAAACCACGCTTACCTTCCTAAAACACGGCTCTCCTTTGCTATCTAACACGTAGAGATAATACCACGTTACAGTGGAAACGTGGCATCAGGTGCGTACGTAATAAATTATTTACCTTTACTTTATAACCGCTAGATAACTTAATGGTATTAAAACTTTTTAAAACCTTTTTTATCTGTGACGTTTCTAACCAAGCCTTTCTTTTTATTAAACCTAGTAATAAAATGCCTCATTTATATTATATTTGTACAGACAAAGAGAAAATATAATGATAATCCAATTGGAATCCTACTTTTCTGCGTGGGCTGTTTCGTTTCGTATGTAATAAGTTTATAAATATCTGAACTTAATACTCTAGGCAAATGCTACGAAAGCTTCGCTATTTTATTAAAGTAAAGCTACGATATTTTATTTCTAGAATAGTCCAACTTGATTGTTATGTTATTGTTAACAAAATATTATAATATGTTTTTACAATGACTGATTTTGTGTGTTAATAAATTATATAGTATATAATATGTATATAGTATTTTGCATTAATCTGACATAAGTGGTATTATTTATGATCATATTTTTTGGACATATTATTATTTATCTCAATTTTTTCCACATGTTTAATGTCGTTCGTCATGTTTTAAATAATTACTGATTTTATGGTGTGTATCAGGCAATTCAAATATTTTTCATAGGTTACGATACATACCTACACAGTGCGATACATAGAAATATATACTCCTACATACACACATAACATTAATAAAACAAATCACTATGAAAAATAAAACATATCTCACGTAAACCCCATTACATATAATATAAGAATTTCAAATCAGAATATACTCACGATTAACGAGTAATAAGCAATCAGAGTATATAATTGCTTATTCAAGCCATGGCGCGAAATTAATTTCCATAATTACCAGCCCACTTCATACGTCAAAGAATAAGCTTATTATCTAGAATCTAACGAGAGCACCTCTTACTTATTGAGTTCTGCCTTCACGGGCTTTATAATGCGACGGTATTATTCTAGTAAAGGGGCTGTTTATAAAGACTATGATATTTTATTAAACAAATGATGCATGAGAGATAATTGCGAAAGTATATCCTATTCAATTATCGATTTAAAATTGTATGGGCAATGTATGTATGAAAAAAAAAATATTTTTTTTAAGTAAAATTCAAATTCAAATTAATTTATTTGCCAAAAAACATGGTATACATAGATGTTAACATTTGAGTTTTCCAGCATGTTCAGCCGTTATTAACAGCATGCAAATTATGTCACTTAATTATAAATCAAATTTTCATTTATTATTTTCATTAGTCTACAATTAACAAAGTCAAATAAATGCAGAGTCGTAAAGACCTATCATGAAAAAGTGAATTATCGTTATTTTGTTTAGGTTGTTTTAAGAAGTCTGTTCGTCTCTATTAATGTTATTATTAAATCTCTATTAATGTTTCTGCAGCAATTTAAATTGCAAAATATCTATGAATGTTTCAATAATATATTCGATAAATATAATATCTTGACCTTAAAGTTGACCTATAGGTCAACTATAGGTCAACTTTAAGGCACTTTAATACTTGCAGTATACTGCATTTGCGATGAAAAATACGAGATTCGCATTTCACGATACGGGAAAACATAATATACAGTAGGTATGTATTACTGTAAAACTAAACGGTAGTAAATTAAGTATAGGTAGGTAGGTACGTAATATTTATCATCTCTTATCAAAGTTTTTCGATAGTTGATTTTAAAACTGAAAAATAGATATTTAGTTCATTGAAATGTTACATTTTTTAGGCCTAACCTTGCGTTTTTTAGAGGACGCAATTTTGTTTTTTTGATATGTAGGGGGGGTCAGTGTGAAGCTAAAACCAAGTTTGTGGGGTCGCCACCCTTGTCCCACGGCCGCCATCTTGAAAATAGCGGTTGGAATGGTTTTTACGATATATCTCTTAAACTATTTATTTGATAAAAAAATATCGTTAACATTATTTGTTGCAAATTAAATTTTCTACAACTTTGGTCCAGTAACTTTTTGTCGTAGAACTATAAATAAAAAAGTTATAAGCGAAAATGTTCAGAAATTAGAGATGTTTATATTTTTCAATAAAACTTTTTTTTTATAATTTTACGAAGAAATGATATCAGACCATTTTTGTAGATTGTTTTTCGAGGAACAACTTTTATATACAACATTTTTTCATTACGTCAATAGCTAAGGTTTTACAGCGCTCAGAAGTGAGTACTATTTTTCAGTAGTAACTATACATAATATATTGGCTATTGGCTCTTTTCCCAGACTCCACAACAATGGAAGCACACTGCAGAACATTTCAGCCCTGCTTTTCGACGTAAAAAAAACGCGCTTCCAGACTCTATCTCCTGGGTGGTGGGGAAAAGATTCAATAATTAATTATTAATAATATTGCAAAATTAATTATTAAAAATATTATAATAACAAAAAAAAACAATTACTGATGACAAATTATTTATTTACACACATAATATAAGTATACTGTATAGATCAGAGTACTGAAAATTAGTACTCACTTCGGAGCGCTGTAAAACCTTAGCTATTTACTTAATGACAAAATGTTGTATATAAAAGTTGTTCCTCGAAAAACAATCTACAAAAATGGTCTGATATCATTTCTTCGTAAAATTATAAAAAAAAGTTTTATTGAAAAATATAAATA
>CAJQZM010032215.1:0-25365 GCA_907164665.1 Colias nastes | reverse complement strand
GTTCATTTGACCCATATTTTTTTCCTATGCGGGCTTGTAGTCTATAAGATGAATAGCTTTATGAATTTAATTTAATGAAATTAATGTGCTTATAAGAATTATGCCTTTGGTTATTTCATCGACTATTTCTCCTGGAAAAAAGATAAACTTGTGTTAGCTATTCGTGTGTTTTTGTACAATATAATGATGACATTAAATAATTTAATAGGTAACTATTATTACAATATAATATATCGTGGAATTTTTCGTCATAGTCTGAGTAACATTCACGTAAGCATATATGTAATTATATTGCTAGATAATATTGTTATCATTGCTGAAGGTTTTGTAAAAGCCATCTGTAAAAAAGGAGTTTATGACGCATTTTTAATGTTTTCTAATGAGTTTTTTCAGAAAAAAATAAATTACCTTTTGTTTTGTTCTTGTTAATTTGTTACTATTACGCAAACGATATATGAAAGTAATCTAAACAATTGAATAGTGAGAATTAATTTTTACATTATTCTTATGAAACCATTATACATTGTAAAAACGGTCTCAAGTAGCCAATTAATTGAGAAATCCAAAGCGACGAGTCCACCCTTCGATACGATTGCGAAAAGGGCACGTTTTAATACAGTAATGGCACTTCAATATGCCGCTTGATTCGCGAATGGCCTAAAGAGTACCCGCTTTTTCACTAACCGCCACGATGACCACTCGTTTTTATTTACGTTCGATTTTTAAATTGATCCCTGAATGGAATGCTACGATTTATCGAACGTTCGAAAACTGAATATGAATAGAAAAATAAAATATGAATACTACTTAGAAAATGGTTTGAGTTTATGAGGGTTTTTAAAGCATGGCCTAATACATAAGTGCAAACTGCAAATGTAACTATCAGTTTTTCAAATTATTTTTTATTATACATGTATGAAATATGAATGGATCTACTTTGAACACTTGAACATCCTTTTCACGCAGTTTTATCTACAAAGTACATAAATACACGCATATAAATATTGCCTATAGATCTTACTGACGCCGAAGGACCATATTTAAGATTTATTTTTCTGAAAAAGCTAATCTGTATTAGACATAAATATTGGAAAAAAAACTTACCTTTTCCATACCTATCCGCTTACACAATAAACTGTTAGCCAGCTTAAAATGAGCCGCACGTCCAAAGTTTTTAGCATACTCCGGGATCCAAGTTATATGGATGATTTCAGTCCCATATAATATAATGCGGTTAGTCCAGTGACTATTTTGCTTACAGAGTATATCTATAGGCTTTATATAGTTTGTACCAAGGACTGCCAAAGCGGTCCCTAATCCACGTAACTAGCAAAACCAAGCATGGGTAACCCAACTTTAGGTACGATCCTACTGAGCCTTTACAAATGTTATAAGAAGCTTACTTTTTACAGCTCCTGCCGTAGTTGTATTATGGTAATATTGTCCGTCCGATCACAACTTTCACATTTATTAAAGTGTGCAAGTTTCTATGTCAGAGGTCAGTGACCTTATAAAATGTGGCCCGCGCGAAATATGCTTCTTTTCGTGTGATGTTAAAGATGCGAATTATAATCAGTAATATTAAAAAATGCACATTTCATAGCAGGTACTTGATTGTCTTACTAAAGAATTTACGCTACTTTTCGATCGATATCATTTTTAAATTTTATCAATATCGACATTAATTTTATTCGGCCACTTACAAATTCGCGTATTATTTGTTACCTACTACCTACTTACTATTAATTTATTTATATGAATGCTTTCACTTACAATACAGGCCAAGACGTGATTTTTTGTATTATTATTATCATAAAGTGATCCTGTAAACAGTTTAAAGTTCAGTGTAGTACAAAATTGGCAATATCTTTCGACCATGCTTACAAAGGTACTTAATTTGCATCTTGCTGCGGGCAAAATATGAGATTAAATCGTTGATTAAAGTTTATATTTTTTTATTATTTACCTTAATAGAATAAAGGTACATTGTAGTTCTAGAACTTTCCACCGTTTGGGCCAAATGCCAAAGTAGACGTAGTAACTATTTAGTATTTACTAATCTCAAATCTGTGATCAGTATCAAAGGCCATAAATACTGTCACTACATAGTATAAAAAAGTCGCTTTCTCTGTCCCTATATCCCTATGTATGCTTAAATCTTTAAAACTACGCAACGGATTTTGATGCGGTCTTTGTAATAGATAGAGTAATTCTCGAGGAAGGTTTTAGTATATAATTTATAAGGTTGAGTTTAGACAAAGCGAGCGAAGCCGCGAACGGAAAGCTAGTTTTATGTATAAAAGAGGTAATGTTAATATTTTTATGCAATTTATGGTCTATGCAAAATAAGGCTCAATGATTAATTATATATAAAATTGTAGCCCTACGTTTTATATTTTATATTCAGCTAGAAGTACTTTTAGCTGAGTGCTATCTATATTTAGATTTGTGGCCGTCGCTAAATTTAACTGCAATGTGTGAATGTATTATCCACAACTCGTAATTTATTTATATTAATATTCAATTTAATTAGCAATGATCTTTGTAATTCATATTGTTTTCATATAAGAAATTGTTAATCAATGTTCCAACTTATGTACTTACCTATAATTTTCACAATTTCTACTATCTACTTTTGCTTCCTAAAGCTTTAGGCAATATGAAGAGCAAACTATGTACAATTATTTTCCTAGTTATAACATGTGAACGCCATATGATTTTCCATTTCGATATTAAATTGTATTGCCAATCGATTCGTTTCGAGAAAATAACACTTGAGATTATCGTGAACATATCGTATTCATAAATAAAATATTTTATTGAAATAAATATTACAGGACATTTTTCACACACGGCACGATCTGATCCCATACTAAGCTTTCGCTTGTTATGGGAAACCAAATGGCTGATAAACATACATTTATAATTTTAAATAAATACTTATATAGATAATAGATAATTAACACCCAGACACAGAGCAAACATCGATGTTGATCACACAAATATTTGCCCTGGGTGGGTCGACCGTCGAACCCACGACCTCTGGCTTGGCAGGCGGGGACACTACCAACTAAGCCAATCGGTCAGTCAAAAAAAAATTTATATTTAATACATATAGGCAACAAAACTATAGCATTGGTTTGTATAAACAAAACCTGTGCAAACAATAATTAATTAATCTTTATATGTTAATTATTATGTTATATGTAAACTCGATAACATGGAAAATGTGTTTGTTTCAGGTCAATCCTATGCGTGACTCGTAATAATGTGAAACAATCAATTGTAAGTATAATATATTTACATTTATAGTTTCATTGTGAAAACTCAATGGCTATCAAGGTCATTGCCGTAGTGTACCGTTATTTTAATTCATATGCTTACATAAAAAAAAACTCCTAATATATGTAATTAAAAATTTATTTTGTTCAATTCAACTCTTATTATCACTTCTTAAAATTATTAATATTTTTTCATGTTTGATTGATTATTAATTTTTTGATATGTCTCTTATAACGGAGGTTATTATTAACTTGGGTGGTTGGTAGGTTAATATGCCAAATGAATTTTATAGCTGTTCTCAAGTATTGTAAATTGCACCATTAAATATCTAGTTGTAGAAATAGTTTGTAGTTAACTTATTTAAAAAAATTATAGTAATATAAATATGTACACATTGTTCATACGTTTATTTTATAAGCTATATCAGGTAGACTTTTTTAATAACTACTTATGCACACTTCCGATTGTATCCTAAATTATAAAGAGCCCATACAACCATTTATAATAAAAAAAAATACATTTCCTTACAAATCAATGTACATGAATGGTGCCAGGGTCTGTTAATGACGTCACAGCGGCCCCGCCTGAAAATTGTTAAATAGCATTATACTTAAAGAGGTCTTGGTCACATTATAAAGGAGTCTTTCAGCTCCCATTATAATTCATTCTTCACTCATTTGAACTGCATGTGTTAGTAATTGACGTTGGAAACTAGAGTTGGATGGGAATTAAACGCAATTTTTTACATTTTCAATAGATGCTGCAAAAGCTCAAGCGTAGTTATGGATAATACGTAATCAGCTTTTTTAAACTGTTAAAAATTGTCTCTTAAGATATATAATGAATCATTCTGTATGTATTTTTCCTTAATTACAATAATAATATGTAACTTCGTTACTGAAATCTTTAGGTATGAGCAGATAGAACACACGAATCATACAAATTAGGTCGTAACTTTGCGTGTGGGTTTATACTGAAAAATATTATGACAAACTTCACTAAGGTCTCTATTTTTATAACTACCTATGCAAAACTAGCTGTGCCACGCATTTCCACTCGCGGACGTACCCGCGGGAAAAATTAAGAGCTTCCACTGCTCCTACATTTTATATGTATCAGCTTATTTAACTGTGAAGTCTCATCCAAATCATACCATAAAATATATTAGTCACAAACTCAAAAGTTAATAAAATAGAAGTAATGAATTGTTTGGTATCGTGAGAGAATCTACCTCACGCAACAAACCGACTTCTAACATTCTTTATATATTTGTTTTTATTGTAGAGTCAAATGGAGCTCCTTCGCGGTGTCACCCGCGTGCGGCTCTGCTCCTGTTGGTCTTAGCGTAATGATATATAGCCTATAGCCTTCCTCGATAAATGAGCTATCTAACACCGAAAGAATTTTTCAAATCGGACCAGTACTTCCTGAGATTAGCGCGTTCAAACAAACAAACAAACTCTTCAGCTTTATAATATTATAAGTATAGATTAATATGATACATTTCCATATACAAACGGGGCCTAATCCTTACAAAGACACATATTATAATAATACTTTCACAAATGTATGATAGAAGGTATTGGACCGGACATGTCTGATTGAATTTGCATATAAAATAAGCGACAGACCGCAAATTAATTTACGCACATGACATTTAAATACCAGCGGAGATTTAAATAAGTAAGTATTATGCGATATTTTATTTAAGAAACTAGATAATAGATGGATAATATGGTTTTCAAAATAAAATATGTAACGTTGATATCTCTAGATATCGTTATTTTTACCTAGGTATATAAAAAATTTAAAGGTTCTTTAATTATGTAATGATTTGATTGTCTGCTTGGTGTATTAATTAACATATGAACTTTGTTAAACATATTATCAATGAAATAATGTAATTGAAATATGCTAGTTACATATCCCACTATGTACTAAACCAAAACACTCCACAGTCCACGCTCAAAATTTATACTTACCACATAAAACAAAAATATCAGGTGCTAATAATAAAAGAGGAGTAACATTATACAAGCATTTAATTTCCAATTTAATATGGGTAGTATTTATAGTTTAACCACGTAACATGATTTGCGATAGATTTCAGCGACCGCACATGATTGACGCTATTCTGAGCAAATTGAACCCACTACAACCCATTATAGACTATAGCAGTAATATAATAATGTTGTGCCAAACAATAAAATGCGGATGAATTACCGAATACCTACAGCAGGAACCTATATTAATCAATTGCACATAATTTATTAGACACCGTAAAATGTCCCACCGTATATCTATGGATAAAAAATAAACCGATGTATGGTTACAAAACTAGCAAAGTATGAGAATTCTCCCAAAAAAAACATCCAAATCGTTTCATGTAAATTAAGATGTTTCTGCCCTTGTTTAGCACTGAATTTTTTATACTATTTTGTAGGTCGTTATCGGACTTAAGAAAGTATTAAAAATTCCTAATTATAAACGCAATCATTAGTACCTAACTACCTACCCCACACAATTTCCTAACCGTAACACATTTACAGAAGTAGAATTTTCCACAAGTACAAGTACACAAAACAATAGCCCCGCAGGTTCTCTCGAACGCACTCCAGCGTTACAATGCGTACCTCACGGAACAATACCGGCACTTACAACGCTTTTTAGTATCGTAAGCTTTACACCTCGATTTTTGTTACTGTAATTTTAAGAGTTCCGGCCTTATTATCCACGTTAAGACGCAGGATTTTTAATACAGGTTTCCTGTTTGGTTTATAAACTTCTTTATGTTAGAGTTGATATTTGAAATAGGATAGGCCATCCTGGAGCATGAGAAAGAAGAGAGCCGAAATAAAGGAATAAGGCAAAGGAAGAGAAGAAGAATTGATTTTTGAAAAATTATAAAGAAGAGAGAAAGGTCTATGATGCAGAATTCGAATCTACGTCTTTCGCTGTAAGTACTGTAGCGATGCCTGATCACTTGGCCACCTATTTGATAACGAAATGAATTCCCATAAATGGTTGGTTCACATTGTTGATTGCGTTAGTTAGTTTACTTTTTCTATTGACTACGAAACACTAGAAAAATAGTGGCCAGAATAAAACTTAATTGCTTCAAGCCAAAATTGGCTTGAATTTTCGTCTGTATACCCAAATTTTATGTCGATTAAACTACTATCGATTTAACATAGTTTCTCTCATATTATAATGTAACGAAAATACAAACGTGCTAAAGGAAATTTCAAATTACTTAATCTTTATGCAAATTAACATTTGACAATCGAATGTACGCACTCGTACAAAATTAAACTATGTATTTAATTGTATTTTTCCAAAAAGGAATTGTATTTTCATCGTAAATGATAGAAATAATTGCAAACCTGTAACAAGGAAGAAGTTGTCTTATTATTTGTAAAAGTGACTTTACAATGTTTGAAGCACCTCCTATATTTGAGAATAAAAGTTCAAGTCTTTTATAAGATTTCTCTTACAAAACCCATTTGTGATTGTGATTAGGTATGTATATTTATAATATCTAGTAAGATTTAACAAAATATATATTTTTGTTATAAATAAAAAATATATTCAATTAATAAAAAAGTATGTTTTAAAATGTATGCTCATTAACATTAAACATGGAATTGTTTCTTGTTTTTTGTTTGAATTGTTTGTGTAAATTATCTTTAAATCGCCAACTAAACAACACTTTTTAATTAAGGCGCTGCCCTGAGTAAGCATTTCATTCCACTCACACACACACGCCGCGCCACAGCTGCAGCCCGACGCCATACGCGAATCATTACGAACGGGCCTCGGCCGGTAGTGTCGGTACACAGGCGTTCACGCACACATGCGTACGTTTTTAGTTTGGGAATAAGAATTTGCGATTTACACGAAATCTATTGATTGGACTAAAAAAATAACACAGTATTTATCTTAGTATGTTGCTTGTAGAATTATTTGCCGAAAAAACAGAATGATTGCATGTAGTTTAGTATGGTTTTTAAGCATCAAAAGATTTTTTTAGAGGTACCTTTGTGATTTTTTTCTATCGAGTAAAATAAGTTGTATTGTGTTTTCAACACAGTATCTAGCTAGTTTATCTCCTGAAGAATATCATATATTTATCTGAGATTTTTTACTGCAGTTAATCATATACTTTAAAGCATTATAATTTAGCAGCAAACTCGCGTTTTGCTCTACTAGTCACCTTAAATGAATTCTTTTAAAGCAACCTATACGAAAAAACATTTTGAAAAAGTCGCTACAAAAGTTAAAACAAGCATTTTGCATCAAGCAAATTGTAGGTCTGTACCTAATTCCTACAATGACAATGTTGGAATATATAGTGTATAAGTGTTAAATTGTATTTAAATGGCGATTCAAATACATTCTCCACAAATTATTGCTGCCCTAAATATCTCTCAAATGAAAACAAACATAAATATATGTTTTTGTTTATTTTGAGGGCGAGAAATCTATCTCATTGTGATTTTAGATGATTTATGAGTCTTTCTTCATTATAGTACACGAGATATTTTTAGGAGAAACTTGAAGTTTATTTTTATAATGAAAGAATGAGAAATTAGCATAATTCCCGTTCGCGTGGAATTTCTAGGGTAAAACCCATCTTTGTCCTTTCCTATATCAGGTTTCAAACTATCTTTGTCCCTAATTTAATCCCAACAGGTTCTGGCGTGAAGAATAGACAGATAGACAAATAAACAGATTTACTTTTGAATTCATAATTTTAATTAATATTTATTATTATTACTAGCGGATTGCCCCCGCTTCGCCCGTGGTACATGTTTACGTACTCTCCATAAGAACCATCCTCGTATTTCAAGGAATAAAAAACTATTTTAAGTATCGGAATCGGTTCAGCCGTTTAAGCGTGATGCCGTGACCAAGAGAAATAGGGAGTCATTTTTATATATAGATATAGTAGGGATAACAAGCATTGCGAACATTGAATTAAACATTTATAAGCTATTGTAACGCCTTTAATTGCAGTATAATTTTATAAAATTTATTATAAATTCACTGTGTTCACTCTACCATTCTGTTCATTAAACATTCCGTTTAATTACAACGGAATGTATTAATTGATTGTGAAATTAAAATAATATCGTTTTCTAGCTTAAATTATTTTAAGTCTGATGTGAATGTCTTCATAGATTTTTAGATATTTGATGCAATACCAAATATCCCCCTAGACTTTGTTGATGTGTGTATTATACTTTTATTTTCCCTTATAGAACAACGTTTATTCCAAAATATGACTTTTTTTATTTGAATAATAGAATTATTTTCACAAAGCAAACAACTAATGACCTATTGAACCCCATAATTTGATTAGGCTAGTTTTTACCTACTATTTATCTTCTCAAATTGATGTTATTGAACGTTATTATTTGTGAAGTGATGGTTATATATATATATATATATATATGTAAGTACTATTGCTATTATCTTTTCAGTTTATGGAAACTCCCAACCTAAATAATATGTATAAAACTTATTTGTTATTTCCTGTTAGTCAAGATTTTTTACGAATTGTAAAGTTGTAGAGTATTATCAGTAATTGTAAGTATATAGTAAAGTTCTTTGGTATTCTTTCTTAATTTAATAGCTTCATAAAATGAAGTACCTACTCCCGAAGGATTGGTTACTTACTAGGCATTAAATTAAAGGTCTTCAAACAAAATGTTTCTATTTAATTATCACAAAAGTGCATCTCAAACTGAAGCGTATCCTACTCGTACTACATTGGACCAGCTATCCAGCGGTACTATAAGTAATCTGCAAGGAAATAATACAGCTCTATATTCAAAACGTACCCTCAAAACTGCTCCATTTAACCGCGGCACGTGCTCCCCTTTCTTATTCCGGGACTTAATATTTTACACCTACATTTCACTAACACTACTTAGTACTTTGTAATACAATTGCATAATTTATATTGTTGAGCTTTCATTCGAAGAGGGACCCCTCTTTCGTTCCGTTTTCATTTTGAAAGTAAAACTTCTTTAGGAGGAGAGTAAAATTTTAAGGTCGCGTCATGGCAATAAAGTCACGTCATGGAGTAAGGCGACGATTTTGGTATCTTTGAATCTTGCCAAAGAAGTTCTTCTTTTTGACACGTGTGCTCGGCATACACGCTCTTTTTTCTTTTATTGTCTTTATTTTGGTTAGACACTAGGTACCCTACCTAGTGTCAAACATATTTCAATACTCTTACTTTTCAGTAGGTATAGTAGTGCAGAAACGTTGTTAATTCAATGTCCATGTATTATTACAGAGTACAATAGATTTATTATTAAGCTTATCTAGGCAGAAAATAAATGTCACACCTTTTAAATAAAAAACGATAAATCATAGCTACCATTATTTTCGTGGACAACAAGACAATGAGTTACAAATAGCGCTATTTTCTCCACTTTATTCATTGTTAAAAGCTATCATCCTTCAAATTAACTACGCATCTGTGACATTTAAATGTTATTGCCATAGAACAAACATAGTAGTCAGCGAATCTATAAATAGATTTTAATGCGTGCGGTTTAAGGGTCCGTTCACACAGACCGGCTCGTATACGCTTGGTGACAGCCGGAATCGGAGTCAATTTTCTGAGCGTACGAGAAAAAGAACGCAATTGCAACCGGTCACCTCCTCTTAATATTTCACACAAAGCGCGTTCAAACATTCGCACAGCACATGCAAAAATATACCCTACTACAAATATTAAAAACTCTATTTTCAACGTGATAAGAATCTGCTCTCCGAGCCGGTCTGTGTGAACGGACCCTAAAACTGCAAGTAGATAATAAAGTTGAAATGCAATCACATTTTACAACTTAAAAAGAATCATTCGTCATTGATGAAAGCCAATGTGAAATGTTGAATTACGCGCGAATAAAGAGAGTTCGGTGTTTTTCATGTTTTAAAACGTATATTTGATTTATAAAGAGCATGTTTTATACAAGTTATAATTGATGCGCTTTTATTACACTGGAGATGGCAGATTTCAGGCTTGGTTTTTCTTTAACTTTGCCCATAGAGATAGATAACTTAGGTAAGTACTACGTATACTTTACAACTATAACTAAATATTAATACTCTTGGTACAAACTACAAAGCAATAGAAACCGCGGGATTAAACTCGCCATAGTTATAAAATAAACATGATCCACAGCGTTTTATTCTTCGTACCGTAATTTAATACTAATTGTTCATTAAGAATAAAATATAATCCATTTGTAATTATATGGAATGAATCATTATGGTGATATCATTGTAATGTTGAATTTAACACGTGGTGGATTAACTAACTGTATCAGGAATAAGGAAATTGTATTATGCTCATTAAAATTTGGTAATAATAAAAGCGAGATAAGAAATAGTTATTACTGCTATATGGTTGTTATTTCTTACAAGGTTATGGTTTATGCGAATTAATTTGTACGCAAAAATATCTAAATTTTTCTAGCAGCCCTTACTTACATTACGATCTCCTGTTCCGTTTTTGGTGTTTTCTCTCCATAAGAACTTTCCTTGAGCTTTAGCAAAACTTGTAAAAAAATAGCCAAATAATTGGTCGGGCCGTTTTACGCTTACCAACGCGTTTGGCGATTAATTTTTATTATAAGTTCTAGATATTTTATGTCATTTATAGGGGATTAATAAAAAACACATGCTACTAACAAAATGTTATATTGTCTACAAGCAAATCACATATAGAAACTTACACAACTTACATAATATACATCTAAAATAATATTTTTATTGCACTTACATTAAACAGTGTCATATTTACATTTTCATATAATAATTCATGATTAAAATTTATCTACCCGTGTTTATTGCAAAATTACACACAAATTATTTTAGGCCTTTAATTGGCGGCATTAATAAAATCGATAAATATTATAAGTATGACCCAATTAAACATTATAATACTAATTACCTAATTAATAATGAAATAAATTATATTTTGATGTACTTAGGTAAGGTTTCCTTAGATAAATGTCAAATAAATTAGGTTATACCACAAGTATTGACTCCCATGGTTTTACAGTTTAACAAACAAATATTAAACATATCATACAACAAATAATACTCTCAGAGGGTGATATATTAGTATATTTCGTATTTACACATATAAAACATAAATTACATATAAGGATATTTAAGGCTTTAATTCTTACAGGATGATTTTACAATTACGAAGGTACTTTACGTCATTCAATATAAAAGAAAGAGACAGGTCTATTCACCCACCTACGTCATAAATGTCGATTAAAAAATCAGCCCTTGAATAAAGTTGGATTTTCCATTACAAGTGAACTAAGGCTATATCGACCTTTGAGGGAGTTAAGACGAATGCTCCCGTTACTCTAATCAATTACCGTGTATTGTAAAGTATAAATGCATTATCATAAAGGCATTTATAATGCCGCAGCCAGACTATGCTCCTCGTGCTGCTCATCGCTCTGTACTATGTCTCTGCCTACTTTCCTCGTTACTTCCCATACCACTAGTCGAGTGTGTGGCTGGCGTATTAGGTAAGGTATAAAACAAAGGGTTCTTTATCCTATAACTAGAGGTATAATTAATAATTGATGCGATGTTAATCCTAGTCATAAGATCTGAACGCAGATACGTGTAATAACTAGGATAAGCTCAATAACGATTTACTTAATATATTTTATTAATACATTTATTTGACCTAATTAAACAAGCATAAGGGAAATAATAGTGAATGAAATTGTGCCAGTGCAATAGTACATAATAGATTATAATATAATAATAGCTTAGCAAATAATTAAAAAAGGGTAACTCGCAAGGCAATTTGATATCTTTTAAGATATTAGATCAGTTACTACAATTAAAGTATAGGTCGTGCTCATACTCGCAATGCTTATAAAATGATATTTTTCAAACAAATCCTACGTATTACGGTAATCAGTAATCACGACATAAAACTGACCCACACGACTAATGCCACTAAAATCACATCGAACAATATCCAATCTAATTAACTAATAATTATTTTGCCACACAGTGACAACATACAACGCAGCTATAAACTTTCTCATTACATAAAACAATTAAACCGATGTAGCATTAAATATAGGCATAGAGCGGAAAATAATTAGTTGCCAAATAAATTTAAATGATGCCTCGGTTATTGGGAAATTCAAAAGTTTACTAATTAAAAATAAACAAATCTCGCCTAGCATATTCAAGCGGAAAATGCTTTACACAAACATATTGACAATTTTTATTAAAATAACTAGCTGTGGCCCGCGCTTTTACCCGCATTGCTCCGCTCCTGTTGGTTTTAGCGTGATGATATATAGCTTTTAGCCTTCCTCGATCCGAAAGAATTTTTCAAATCGGATCAGTAGTTCCTGAGATTAGCGCGTTCAAACAAACAAACAAACTCTTCAGCTTTATAATATTAGTATAGATATTAAACGTAGAGATAACGAAATGCGAATACAAACGCAATAGATTGTAGTTCTTATCGGCTAATAACTTGATGATAAATAATACGTGATACTTTTAATCAGTCATACAGAACATACGTAAAAATAAATAATAATTAATCGTTTCTTTTTCTTTTCGTATGAAAACATTATCCATTTAGGCATTGTTATCGCTTATATTCACTACATACAGGATTATGGCACTCGTAAAAACACTATTTTAACTAAGTATATTAATATGAAGTGAAAACTATATATATCCTATAATTTATTGTGCTCATTTTTACTTATCAGATGCTCTGGGTTTTCTAATCGAACTAAAAAAAAAAACTTAATATGCCTTATATTATATGCAAATGTGATACAAAACAATTCAGTAAAAAAAAAGTATTTCTGAAGCCTAACTAACTAAATAAGTTCTAAAATGGTGTATCTACATTCTACATTGTGTAACTACACCATTTCTTACATTATAAAGTTTCTCTTTTAATTATATAATTACTAAAAAACATAATATAATATATAAATAAACACAACATAAAATACACAATGCAGCGATTATAACTTAGTATCTTTCAGTAGAACGGCCGCTTCATACGACGGCAAGCCGCTATCCCCCCTCGCCTTGTGACAGCGGCACCCGTCTGTCATTACCTCCTGTAATTAATAATTTAACTCCACGTAATGTTGTTTTATATGGACAAAGGTTAATTGTCTTTAATTAGCGAAGCCGTGCTCGCCTTGGTTTGAAATGTCATGGATTAATAGAATACGGACAAATGTGGGACTCTTGCTTATAACAAAGGCTTTGAAATCAAACAATTTATCTTTATTCAAAAGAAATAGAATTTTCTAAATGGTGTACTTTATAGTATTTGAAAATAAACTGTAGGTATAGTAAATAATTTATCGGACAATTTCGTTGACATAATTATAACAGATAAAAGAGTAACGTTAATAATCTATATATATGTTACCGGAAATGTATGAAATCAAGGAATTGTATACAATTCCTAGGAAATGTGTACAATTCCGATACCATTTAGGAAATGTATAAAATATTGTTTAAAAAACTATTTAATGCATGCATATCCTAGGAAATGTATAATCTTCCTAGGAATTGTATACAATTCCAATATCGTATTAGGAAATGTGTAAAGTAAATGCTTTCTGTAATAAAACACGTTGTTCTTTTTTTTATTATAGCTCTTATTGATACAATCGGGTAACAGTCATACCGTAAAATTGTAATAATATTATGTTCATATTATTATCTTCGATCGTTCGATCTTCGTCGACGGAGCCCCGCTTCGCGGGGCTCCTATTTCTGTGTAGTTTTTTTTTAACAAACCTAACCTAACCTAACCTAATGGCTAACCTAACCTAAACCTAACCTAACTTTGAGGGCGAATATCTCGGCTATTTTTGATTTTAGAGAAAAGTTGTTCCTATAAAACATGCTTATATAAGCGTAATCTTTACGATAAAACAATAATAAATAGGTGTTATAATGACACCAACTCCATCAAAAATTTTCTAAGTCCTGCGCCCCCTTTGCTTTAGTCCAACCCTTGCCTGCGACATGTCAATATCTTAAATGTTTTACATTTCCGATAGCTATTTAGGAAATGTATAGATTTCCTAGGAAATGTGTATAAAATAATTTATTTCACACATTTCCGTGCGATTTTAGGAATTATATACAATTCCTAGGAATTGTATACAATGCCGGATTACATACATTTCCTGTAACATATATAAAACACAAAGGTGACTGATATAGTGATCTATCAACGCACAGCCCAAACCACTGGACGTATCGGGCTGAAATTTGGCATGCAGGTAGATGTTAGGACGTAGGCATCCGCTAAGAAAGGATTTCCCGAAATTCTTGCGGGAACGGGGAAAAACGGGGATGCACGTACAAAGTCGTGGGCGGAAGCTAGTAATTGATATAATCTGAACTCAAGTAGTATTAAGTATTGTATGCTCAAGTAAAACGACAAATTACAAAATTAAAAAATGCCTTTTCCGGGTTGACCGGTATTAATGGCAAAATAATTTGTTGAAATCGTCCAGTTGTTTTTGTATTTATTCGTTACATTCAAAAATATATGAAACACATGTTTTATTTCTTTTTAGAAGATACATATTATTAGAAGATAGCAGATAATATACAGTAAATAATAAATGGAACTCACCTGCAATGTAATTGAGTCTTTTTGTGAAGAATCCGCCACAACTATGTCATACGCAGGTGGAGGTCCCGCCAACTCCTCTTGATGGCCCTAATAAAGACAATTTTATTAAAAAGAAAGTAGACAGAAATTATTAAAATATCTAGTGACACTTTCATACATAGCACGATACTTTGGTATTCAAAATAATGAGACCATAATAACAAAGCAAAATATGTGTTTCTCGTATTATTTGACTAGCTCAATGATTAAACCTTCTTGCCGCTTTTTAGCTCTCACATGTTTTGATATCAACATCTACAATTACATTATTAGTTATGATAAGCTGATTTTTGCCTCGAAGTGTACATAATTCTTATTATCAGAAACTAACTGATTCAGCAAAGTATGACGTCATTGTTTTATTGATATAGTAGTAATTCTACTCACTAACGAATCACAATTCATGAAGAACAGTCCAGCCGTTTTAAAGTCAAAAAAGTGTGCGCTTATCTGACATATCTTGAGTGTGTGTTTATCTTTGTGTCTCAAATTTAATAAATATAATGCAAAGTACTTTTATCATAGAAATTTATAAAATTTTCGAATAATACAAATAATCTAATAGAGGCTATAGAGGTATGTGTATATTTTAAAACTTTATATTTATATTATGTTCTACATCCTCGAGTTCGGGTTGTTTCAATGTTTTAACAGCTTAAATATCATACCCACCTGAAATGAACTAAGGATTGATAAAACAACCCTCGTAATATTATCTCAAACAACAAATTATACACAATATACCTTCACTAAAAATAATGAGCATCGCTTCTCATATTAAATAGAATTAGACGATTCTAAATGAGCGCTCTTGGAAAGTATGAGTAACGATAAATTTCTGTATTATTAACGAATATTTTATCTTCTATGCTATGTGTTATACTACCTATATGTTTGAATTTATATACCTAAAGTTTTTTAAAGACTTGTATAGTTTAAATATGATACTATGTATTCCTGCCCCACTTATTTCCCTTTTCTTCTGTGTAAAATGTTATTTAATTAATGAAAAACGATCAGATCATTAAACTTAAACACTAACACAGATAACGAAATGATACCTTTAATATGTAGTATAATACTTTTAATTTAAAACTCCTTTTCGTGGAAATATCTGACTCATTAGACAGACAGCAATCTAATCCATACTTCCATACTAATATTATAAATGCGAAAGTAACTCTGTCTGTCTGTCTGTTACTCAATCACGCCTAAACTACTGAACCAATTTGCATGAAATTTGGTATGGAGATATTTTGATACCCGAGAAAGGACATAGGCTACCTTTTATTGCGAAATATGTACCACGCGCGAAGCCGGGGCGGACCTCTAGTTATCTATAAGATAATGCAATGACTCAAAAAATATCAGATTATTATTTATTATTGGAAGATTTTATGTTATTATCAATTCGTTATCTGATAATCTGACTGGCCGGTTGGCTTGGTTGGTAGTGACCCTGCCTTCCAAGCCAGAGGACGTGGGTTCGATTCCCACCCAGGGCAAATATTTGTGTGATGAACATCGATGTTTGCTCTGTGTCTGAGTGTTAATTATCTATTATCTATATAAATATTTATTTAAAGTTATATGTATATATGTATGTTTATCAGCCATTTGATTTCCATAACAAGCGAAAGCTTAGTATGGGATCGTCGTGCTGTGTGTGAAAATGTCCTGAAGTATTTAGGTATTTATTTATTTATCTTTTGAAACGCGAAAACGCTTGTTTTACTATATAAATAAGCTAAAGTTTTACAGAAGGAAAGCTAAATTCTTTATTATTTAATATTTTGTTAGTTTTGACGAAACCTGTATCGGTCAATTATGGAAAGCTGGCATGTTCACAGTACTCACACTTATGCAATTTCACTTACAGTATGTTCAAAAATAAATGCGACTCTAGTTTCATTTTAGACTTGAATTGTAAAATGGGTGCGTTGTAGATAAATATATGCAAATATAATTACTTATGAAAGCTCTCATAATTTACCTGTAAAATTATAATTTAAAAGTAAATCAATTGATGAAGTTAATTATTTATTCTAATAATAATCAATTGGATAAAAGTATTAATAATCATTCAATTATCAAATAATAATTAAATTTCAGGTCATAAAAACAATACAAATAACACGTGCGCTCACTCCCAACACACGGATGGTTGTTTTGATAATGATTTAAATAACGGACGTCTTCTGCAGTTGCGGAGCAGTCTTGTCCTGACTTTGGTCGAGTAAAGATATCTAAGAAATATTATATTTGTAGTAAGTACGTAATACCTACCAATACGCGCTAACAAATATGTGTTACATGTTTATTGTATAATTTTCACACTATTGGTTTTAAACTCAAACTCAAACATTTATACAATTAGACTTCTTCTAGAAGCACTTTTGAATCGTCATAACAGTTTAAAAGTTTTAACATTTACCACCAATTCAGAAAGCAGTATCTATAGAGAAGAAGAAGAATCTATTTAATCATAATCGTAATCTTCTACTTCACTGAAACTTTCATCGCTCGAAGAACTCGCCGTCGGAATTTCTTAATGTTATTATAAATGAGTCAGTGTAATTATCTACTTTTGGTTCTAATTGAATATATTTTTCCTCATGTTCTCGCGTCTTTCTCCAAACGTCACTAAACATATCCAGACTAATAGCATTTGCTTCCTTTCTAAATAATTCTTCCACAGTTTTCAAGTTAAAGTTCACATTTTGTGATGCTACTTTCCCTTTAATTATGCCCCATAGTAACTCTATTGGGTTAAGTTCTGGATGGTATGGTGGAAGGCGCAATACACTATGTCCATGATCTTTGAGGATTGCATCAAGTAGGTAAAAATTGTGTATAGTTTGGCTTATTTTTTTTAATAATGCGATAACTCTGATTATTAATTAGTAATTTGATTTTTGAAAAAAAAAATGCCGATTTTAGTCAAAATTTATATTTTTCTAACAAGATCCTTATCATCCAAATTTCCACCTTGGTGAGAAAAATTGACATTTCTAATGAAAATGAACAAAAAATTAAATGATTTTATTAAATACTGTAAAATAGTCTATAATTCTTCCATTTACTGTATCACAAAATTCTTCATAGATGTTTAGATATTCGTACTACACCAATTACATCACCCTGTATTTATAAACAATTGCAAAATATGACACATACATAGGCCGGGAGATACTGACACAAAATTTCGGGTCATTTGTAACAGAATGGCGGTTCTACAGAGGTTTTCCGCGGTATGGCGACCATTTGGAATCGTCCGAAAAGTATGGCATGGCGATTTTAGTAAATGGCTGCACGACGATGGTTACCTGTGCAAAAGTTAGCCCGGTACAAATGGTTGAATTGTTTTTTTTAAATCAACGCATTCACGTCGGTATGGCGGACTGTAAGTCACATCGTAAAAGTATGGCATGACACTACCGCCTACATCTTTTTTAAGGGCTATCGGTAAATTCTAAAATTTTTGTGTTACAAATCGTTGGACTTTCGCTATTTATCCGACGAGTGTGACTAACGCCCACGCGACTAGTCCGCCGGTACCAGCGTTCTGACCATCATTTTTCTTTTTGTCATTGCGTACTAAGACCCCTCTAGACCGCCATCCTGTTACAAATGACCCGAAATTTTGTGTCAGTATCTCCCGGCCTAACATGTGCAATGTGTAAATGTGTTGACGTTCCAGCTCTTCTTAATATACCTATAGTATAGAATTAGTTTTTAATTTTTATAATAACACAATGCTGTATGCTGTTTTTCATCGTTTTCTTTTTAAGCAGTGCTAAATTTAAGCAACAATTGAATATTACATTAAATATTTATTTATTTTACTTTCAGATGCTCAAATTAACAAACGCACTTGCACACTGCCCCTGTTGCTACTGTTAGTCGGGTCTGTCATGGTGAGTTGAAGATTCAACCTTCAGGTTATGGGGATATGGTTTATTTTTAACCAAACAAACTAAAATGTACATACATGTAATTTTTTTATATACTTGTATGATCTAGTTCATAGATTGATTAAATAATGTACTGAATTTTTTATTTTGTGTTCTTCTTTGTTGCAATAAGTTAAAAAGCCTGCCGAATAATTAATGCTTAAGAGGATACTAGCCAGTATTGTAATAATTACAAACAAAATATTTTATACCTATATATCTCGGACCTCGGTTATCTAATGGTAATATAGCTATGTCTAATGCAAATAATACCAAAATTCGTCGAAATTTTGTTCTGCGTGTACGAGGTCAAGGCCACGTGTGTTTATATGTAACAAACAAACATTTCCATGTAGTATATATAGTACCTACACACTAATAGAAATGTTGAGTCTACTGAAAGCGAAGCTAGTCTATCGATTTTTCAAACCTTTGATAAAATTCACTGATAAACTTTACAAGCAAGCGAGTGTGGAAAGCGCTGAGAAAGTTGAGAAATAAACAATTGTAAGAGCATTACGAAATATAACAATCACCATTGTATCACACCACAATGAGATATTATTGCCTTTTAAATGCTTTATAAAAACAATGTCAAGAAAAGTTCTATTGTCAAATTTTGCATATGTATGTATACCTAACTAGCCTGTACCACAGTTGCCTGTACGCAATGGCTTCGCCTGGGTAGTTCTTATTTTGTTTCTTTGTATCAGTTATTATTCTTAACCCAGAGACGAACGGATCAAAAATCGGTTCAGCCGTTCCTGAGTTAAAAATACCTAACTAATACGACTTTCTTTTATTTGTATAGGTTTATCAGTTATATTCATATTTATCACAATAAAAGTATTAAGTACAAAGGTACACGTAAACTTTTGCAATTACGTTTAAATTTCCTTTGAATAAACTACACCGTTCATATTATATCAGTAACGAGATAATCGCTCGAGATAATTCAAAGTTAAATGACACGTAATTGATGATTCGTTTAAATTAACTGGGATGCTCTTACTGATGGGCGTAGGAGTGAGTATAAAGGGTACGTGTAATAGGTTTATCAAAGGGATTTTAATAAGGATAAAAGAACAGTAATATATTTGTTATAAATGTTTAAATAATGATTACAATTTACAATTTTTATTCATGTTAAAGTTATATTTAAGACCGTTGCATACGATTTGTACGACCTGTATATGTATATATATGCAAAAAAGTCAAATTCATACACTTCATACGCTAATAGGTACAATATGTACTATTAATAATGCATTCTAACAATCATAGAACGATACTATTTAAACTAGAACATAGGTAATTTTTTTCTCTATTGCGCTACTATGAGAAACGAACATATTATGAAACAAAATAATATAATAGCGTAACAAATAAATGAAGCCTCATTTCTCTTAGATACATATATATAAATAGTATGTATATTGTAAATATTCGATGTAAATATGTAACTAGGTACTAGATTTCCGCCCGCTGCTTCGCCCGCGTTTGCAAAGGAAAACCCGCATAGTTCCCGTTCCCGTGGGATTTCCGGGATAAAAACTATCCTATGTGTTAATCCAAGTTACCCTCTATATGTGTGCTAAATTTCATTGTAATCAGTTCAGTAGTTTTTACGTGAAAGAGTAACAAACATCCATAGATCCATACATCCATACATCCATACATCCATACAAACTTTCGCCTTTATAATATATATTAGATATTAGATATTAGATATTAGATTTCCGCCCGCGGCTTCGCCCGCGTTTGCAAAGGAAAACCCTTAACCCGCATAGTTCCCGTTCCCGTGGGATTTGCGGGATAAAAACTATCCTATGTGTTAATCCAAGTTACCCTCTATATATTGTGTGCTAAATTTCATTGTAATCGGTTCAGTAGTTTTTACGTGAAAGAGTAACAAACATCCATACATCCATACATCCATACAAACTTTCGCCTTTATAATATATATATTAGAATATTAGATATTAGACAGATTAAATTTCCGCCCGCAGCTTCGCCCGCGTTTGCAAAGGAAAACCCTTAACCCGCATAGTTCCCGTTCCCGTGGGATTTGCGGGATAAAAACTATCCTATGTGTTAATCCAAGTTACCCTCTATATGTGTGCTAAATTTCATTGTAATTGGTTCAGTAGTTTTTACGTGAAAGAGTAACAAACATCCATACATCTATACATCCATACATCCATACAAACTTTCGCCTTTATAATATATATTAGATTAGATTTCCGCCCGCAGCTTCGCCCGCGTTTGCAAAGGAAAACCCGCATAGTTCCCGTTCCCGTGGGATTTGCGGGATAAAAACTATCCTATGTGTTAATCCAAGTTACCCTCTATATGTGTGCTAAATTTCATTGTAATCGGTTCAGTAGTTTTTACGTGAAAGAGTAACAAACATCCATACATCCATACATCCATACAAACTTTCGCCTTTATAATATATATTAGATTAGATGTAAGGTGAAAGGAAAGGGGATCGACGTCGATATGCACTTGACCACAAAGCGAGTGGCATTGCAACTTTCCAAGATATTTGAGCGTAAGAAACGCATCTCTTTACATATTTAATATTAAATTTTATTTAAAAGTCGTTTAAATGTAAGCTTAAGTAAAGTTTAGAAAAGACTTAAGAGAAGTAAGTTGTTCTGGTTTGGCAACAAGACGCGAGTTCGAATCGCGCCTCATGATCGATTTTTTTCTCGTCTTGAAAATTATTTCTAAACCGTAAGTAAATTAAATA
Source organism: Colias nastes (assembly GCA_907164665.1). Taxonomy (NCBI): domain Eukaryota; kingdom Metazoa; phylum Arthropoda; class Insecta; order Lepidoptera; family Pieridae; genus Colias; species Colias nastes. Next base: position 3,641 of record CAJQZM010032215.1, on the reverse strand, counting down.
ACCTTACCTACTGTGAATTCAAATCACAAATTATTGCCCAAGACAAATAAAGTATGGATAAGTAGAGTCGTTAAATTTAAAGCTTCACGCGTCCTACGTACATTATTTGCTCGTAACTAAATCAGTATGTTATAGTAGGACGCGTGAGGGGTTAATAAGGAAAATAGCCTGTAAGTAACGTTGTACAGAGCAAGAAGCAAACAGCATAAAGATTTTGAACAATTTTTTTACTTATTTAACAGCACTGTTATTGAACTAATTAACGTTTCTTAATTCAAAAACTTTATTATACTGCTTTATATATAACTAAGAAATGGAGATTGCAGCTGTATATTTTAATTTTATAACAACCGCAGCTTATATTATAAGGTAAGGTCGCTACCACTCAGTATTGTGGATTTAATAGAAACATTTAACTTAATATTTTAATTAAACATAATGCTGTTGGATATTCAATGTATGAATTTGCGTGAATAGAATTTTCGTTAAACAAAATCGTACAAGCCATTTATTCAATTTCACGCTAAGTTATTTTTGGATATAATCGTGTACGTAGGTATCTACGTAGCTTGAAAAAGGTTTTCAAATATTATAGATAAATTGAAAGCGTGTAGATTCAGGATCGGTTCGCTAATCTCGCTAAAGCAATTACGTGTAATGCGATTTTTATCAAGGCTCCCCGGGGCGGGAGAGCAAATTATTTTTGTTAACCGGGGAATTCGTTCAGCCGCTTATGAAAATGTAATGAGCAATGTTGATATGTAGATAATGTTCGTGTTTTTCGGATTGTCAATTGCCATTTAATGTGTATTCTTGATTAAAGATACATTTTTGAGGACTTGATTAATGTTTAGGTAAGGGAATTCAAACAATCTAATAGACGCAACAATAAACAACCAAGTTTAATTACCATATAGGAGTTATAAATTACATGCTTCTATAGTTTAAAATAAAAAAATCGACCAGTCAAACTAGCATAATGTTTTTCAAAGAAAAAACTTTCGCATAATGTCCTAATAGCAAAATAAGCATAAGCATCAAAGCTTCTATAAAAACGGCAAAAGGTGCGGCCCGTTAACCATTTCCTGGCAAAATGTCGCAGTGTAATCAGCATAGGATTTCAGAACGAAGGCTTTCAGTCTAATAATCAAAGCCGTGCATTCCCCTTCATTAAAAATGTACACTACAGGACGAAGATAGCAAAGCTTTAAACAAGTTTACTGGAGTAATTTAGTTGTTAACTTAAACAATCTGACGCTTAAGCCAACCTGCCTGACTTGGACACTGCTAATCCCTTTAGCTTCAAGTTTAGTATCTTAATGCTGAGAATGGATGCTAATGAAATATATATGTACTTTCATTTAAGATCTATGCAGTTAAATGCAACGCAAATAATTTCTGTTGATAATGATCTCGATCTCAAAGGATTCTAAATAACTTAAGAAGGTATAGATGTATGGTGCTACATGCTAAAGGATTGTATTTATTTTTTTTAAGCCTTATTATGGCATTATATTTAATCATTGATTATGTATTATTTCGTATTAAAATCTGATGCACTTGTTCATCAAATCATATCCTTTATAAAAACAAAATATTGTAGACTATTAAAAGCATCACGAAGCTGAAGTATTTTTAATCATCAAGTATTTTTAATCTAAAGCAAAAATATTCAATATAAGATTGCGAACTGGATATCAATTCATGCAGTGCTTTTTGTATTCTTTTTCCATTGACACTCTTCGATATTAAAAAGAAAAAAAAATGGCCCTATTTTTTACAATCGAATCTTTATATGAAACTCACGTATGTGCACAATCAATGCTGTTATTTCAAGCAATTAATACAACGCAAATTTTATTTTGGTACAAAAACTCGTTTTTCTACTAACTAAGTTTTTCTAGCGTGTATGTTTTTTGTCAAATCGAGATGAAAATGATTTATGTTATCTTTCGGTTACCACGAAGTGTAAACTTCGAACGAAGAATGATTGTCAAAACGTCACAAAGTTTGTAATTGCAACGAAAATGTGTCGAAACCATAGAAATCTAAATAACAAGACACATAGAAGTGCTATAATGTCATAATTCGTATGAAAACCGCTGTCGCCAAAATCAACACATTTAAACCGATAGCACACCCCGGACACTCCATACAAAATTATCGTTTTGACAGTCACACTGTAGAGACTGCAAATGTGTGTGTTAACGCTTTATGGTTGGCACATTTTTGACTAGCGTAAAAAAAAAAATTCGCGTTTTTCTGATGAAATACATCCGTAAACAGCACATTAACTAACCATTTTCTACGAAAAACGATAATCACAAATCCAAAATAATAAAATTACTTTAAGTCAATTTGATTAATGTTGTCAATCTTCGTTGCGTATCATCCCTGTAGAAAAATATGGACCATTTTATGTCTGATCGTGCGGGGTGAGGTAAGTGTTTAATTTTGGCGGGAGGCGGAGAGTGTCCGTTCTGTAGCGTTTAGCTACTATTATGTATTCTGTGCCGATAGCTAAACACAAGCTAAACAGTACACACAAGTAAACTATGCCTTTTATTGGACAGCTTGATTTTAGTGAAAACTAACTTAAATATTAAATTAAGCTTTTGAATATGGATCCTAACGCACGAATTTACGGTTTATTTTAGAATAACATCCCTAAGTATATGAGACGTTTTGTTTCTTTTTGCTCCAATACGAAAAAATTCGGCTTTTCTACAACAGAGGTTGTCAATTTTCAATAGATATAACTTTGAACATAAACTCATAGAAATAAGGTTGAAATTTGTGTTGAACGTGATAATAAGAATGGTCGACTGTGTCATTCATTGTTATTTCGATTACTATGGTGACACTCGTAATACTTGTAAATATTCTATAATTTTAAGGAAAAACGGCATTATTTCTAAAAAAAAATATTTACCGATGAAATATTATTCCTTTATTAGTATAATTACAACTTGTGGAAGAATTTCCGCAATGGGAAATACTGAAACACACCATGTTTACGCACATACGTCTCCAGAGCAACTGAACAGTGACGAACACACTGGTGGTGTGAAAATCACCTGAGTGGCGACAAGGTCACGCGCGCTTACGACTTCTAGTGTCTTGTTATTTAGATTTCTATGGATGGAACATTGGATGGAACACGACCTTTTTGTTGAATTTGATATTTTTGGTTTTATGGCATTCAAATGCTTTATAAATATAAATTTATATGGAATAGAAAAAAATAGCGTGGCGTGAAAGGATGCGGGTTCGAGTCCCGCCTCCTGATCGAATTTTTTCTATTTTTTATAAATTTATATTTATAAAGCATTTGAATGCCATAAAACCAAAAATATCAACATCAAGGCAAAATCTATCTAGGCGAGGATGGATAGATCCATGGAATGCACGTTTATCGTCTTTCAAGCGAAAACCACTTGACGGATTTTAATAATAAAACACATACAATTTAGGTACCTTTAGGCACAGCGCTTAGAGCATTAAACCAACTTTAATGCTCTAAGGCCTAAGCCCTATAAGGCACAGAAATTGTATGTGTTTTATTGTAAAGTAAACAAAGTCAACAGCGGCAGTGAGAAAATATTATAAGGAACCAGTCATAATTCTCTGAGATTCGGTGT